>CAUYQV010081661.1:0-15891 GCA_963574575.1 Galagoides demidoff
AAGAATGTCAGACCTTGAATTAGAGCAACGAATGAACATTAATACATTTCTGTAAAACTTGGCAAGAATGGAAACAAAATCAGGGTCATTTTAATCCAAGTTTATAGGGATAATGCCATGAAGAAAATGTTGAGTACAAACGGATTAAATATTTTTCGGAAGGGATAGAAAGCACCACTGATGATAAGAGGTCAGGGTGGCCAGTAACAAGCAAAAGTGATAAAAACATTGCAAAAATTCATCAAATTGTGCATCAGAATCATTGGCTGATTGTGAGAGGCATAGCAAACCAAGTAAACATCAATAGAGAGCCAGATAGGAAAATCGTAACTGAAAATCTTTGCATGAGAAAGGTGTGTGCAAAAATGATCCCAAAGGAGCTCACTGATTAACAAAAGCAAAGGAGAGTTGAAACTTGCCAAGACCTTTCAGAGGGAGGCAAGGCGATGTGATGTTATAGGCCATGTGATCTCTGGTGAAGAAACATGGGTATGTGACCCTGAAACAGAGTATCAAAGTGCACAGTGGAAGTCAGCCAATTCTCCATGATCAAAAAAGTTCCGTCAGTCCAAATCAAGAGTTAAAATGATATCACTAACCTTTTCTGGTAATCAGAGGGCTTATTCATTAGGAATTTGCACCCACTGGATAAACAGTTAACTGAGTTTACTATTTGGCAGTGGTGAAAAGGCTAAATGAAAAAGTTAAACAAAAATGACCTGAACTTTTCACCAGCAACTCATGGTTCTTGCATCAAGACCATATATTGGCCTACATGGCACTATGGGGGAGTTTTTAGCCTGTACAAATAACTGTGCTGGAATATCCTCCCTACTCACCTGATCTGGCCCCCAGTGACTTTTTTCTTTTTGTGAAGATAAAGTAAATATTGAAAGGAAGACATTTTGATGATGTTCAGGACATCAAAGATCATCAATGACAGCTCTGGAGGCCATTCCAGAAAAAGAGTTCCAAAATTGCCTTGAAAGGTGGACTAGGAGCTGGCATCGGGTGGTGCACAGTTTCCCAAATGGAGCACTTAGAAGGTGACCTTAGTGATGTTCAGCAGTGAGGTGTGTAACACGTTTTCTAGGATGAATTTATGAACTTCATTGTCAGACCATCATATGTTCTGTAAAGATAAATGGAATATGATCCCTACCTCTGAGAGGCTAACAACCTAGTGTCGGGATACTATCATCTAAGAAAACAGTGCCTAATGTACTCTGATAAGCATTTCAAAGGAGCCCTCTAGGCCGCACAAAAACAAATGCTTTGGCAGGAAGGGAGTAGACAAAATGATCCAGACAGTATTAACAGAGGATAACTATCAATCAGGAAAATAAAAAAAAAAAACATTATGAATTTCAACATAAAATGTTTAATATAGGGAACTGGTTAACCAGATTTTGGAAAATTGATAAGGCACAATGGGAAGAGCGAGGTTTCAGGAGCAGTAACTGCAGGAAGCAGCTGCAGCGCCCGCCCCCAGGTCTGACTAAACAAAGGGAAAGATTGAAGTTGGCAGAGTTTAGAAGCTTGAAGAGGGGGCTCCGACCTCAGGGAGGAAGGTGGGGTGAAGCTGGGAGTGCCAAAGAACCTGGGGGACAGAAGTAACCGCCTCCTTCTGTCGGGATGCAAGACGGAGGGTCCTTGCTGGGTGACGTCCACAGGATCAACAAGCAAACGAGAAGGAACAAGTCTCTTCATCCTTTCATGCCTTGAGGTCTCTGTTACAGCGTCTGCCATTGTCAGAAACCAAAAGGAATCCTTAAGGGGGCTGCAGAGTCCCAGCCCCAGCATCACAGGGCAGGGCTTTGGAGCTTCATCTCCAGCTCAGGAGTTTAAATCTTGTCAAGTGTGGGGGCAGGGGTAGAGGGAGGGCCTTTGAGGCAGAAGGAAAGCACACAGGCAAAGACAGGATGCCATTGGGTCGGTGCCTGGTGTTTGGAGGGTAGTACTGAAGTCACTTAATCAATTAGGAAAGTATCAAGAAGTGCAATGGGGCGGGGGGAAGTGCAGGTGGAATAATGGAAGCGCCCTGGGTCCTGAAGGGCATGGAGTTCCATATTAAGGAGGAAAGCAGGATAATATTTTTAAATGCCTTTTGGTGCGTTTTTTCCTTTTTAGCAATTCAGGATTTTTGTCACCCTTACGGCCATTAAAAATAGACTGACTCTGAGGCTTACTGTCATAGGGAAGGGGAGTATTTGATACAGCAGAGAACAAAGAGGCCTTTGCTTGGATTTTTGAATTTCAAAATAGGTTTTTAACTCCCTAGGGAAACTAAATAGCCAGAGGGCGAACCTTTTTGATTTGCAAAAGTATGGCTTTTTGAGACTGGAGAAAGACCAACTCTAACACCAATAGCTTTATGGAAGCCATAGTTAGGCAGTCACAGCATAGAAATCTGTAGGACAGGATAGAGGGCAAGTTCTACAGGCAAGTTCACAGGACAACGGAAAAGCCTTCAGTAGCTGAGGAGGAGTCAACCACAGGGTGGATTCCGGTGTTCCCACTGCGTTCACTCATTCATCCCACCTCGGAGTCAAACTTGGGCAGGTGACCGAGTGTGTGAGGTTGTGAGAGCTTCCTGAGACATGTAGCAAGATGTCTGAGAACAAAAATGTTTATTCCTCAATTGCCCAGCGGCAGGCTGTCCAAACTGCTTCTCCTCAGAGAGACCTTGACACAGGGTCTAAAGATGGGCCAAGGATAACGTTTCTCCAAACAATATAATGTATAGTTTTCTGGGTTTTAGCTTTACAAATTCGGTATCTATGGGACTTAATTGTCCCATATTGTTGCCTGTAACTGCAGTTCATCCATTTGCTCTTAGATGCAATGTGCTATGAGAATGCTCTATGACTTGCTTAAGCCATTTCTGTTCTGGTCAATGGATTTTTGTGTTGTTTCTAGGGGGGTTTTTTTGTATGAACAGGGAGGTGATGAGCATGGCATGCATTTTTCCTTAGGGTATACATTGTGGATGTAACTGCTGGGTTATAGGCTATATATGATTGATTAACTTTATAAGCTAATGCTGAATAGTTTTCCAAACTAGCATACTGATTAGAATTCAGCAGCCCTTGAGAGCTTTTGTTGACTGCATCCTTCCCGTGACCAGTTATTGTTACACTTTTTAATTTTGTGTATCTAGTGGATGTAAAACGTCATTTCATTATCATCCTAATTTCCATTTTCTTCATTATTAAAAGGTTGAATGTCTTTTCGTATGTCTACTTAGCTTCAAGGACTCTTTCCTGTAACATCCTTTTGTATGTCATCTGCCTTTTCTATCAAGTCACTTACCTTTTGATGTCCATTTGTAGATTTTTAGATATTCTGGAGTCTAATCACTTGTTCCTTATAGGTGGTTTCCTGACTTGTGGTTTGTTTTCCTTTTCTTAATCATGTCTTTTGAAGAACAAATGTTCTTAATTTTGTGTAGCCAAATTTATCAGCCTTTTCTTTAATTTTATGTAACTTATGTAAGACATCCTTCTCTGAGGTCATAAAACTTTGTTAGAAAAGTTTAAAATTTTTACCCTTCACTTTTACATTCACAATCTGTACGCAATCAATATTTCAGGGTGGTGTGAGGTAGGGATCCAATTTTACTATTTCTGTGTGGATAACCAATCATGCTGTTTATTGAATTATCTGCCACACATTTGTCCATTTATCCATGTTCCACAACTATCTTAGATTTTTAACAAGTCTTGAAATTTGATATGAAACCCTCCTTCCTTATTCTTTAAGAATGGTTTGACTGTTCTTTAAAGGTTCTTTACTTTTTTATATGCAATTCAGAATCAGCTTGTCAATTTTGAAGAAATATCCTATTTGGATTTTTACTGGAATTGTATTGAATCCATTCAGTCTCAACCCACTTCATTTTCACTGAAGTCACATGGACTCCACTGAAATTGATCTTGGTAAAGTCACCAAAAAATCCCCATATTCTCAAATCCAGTGGCTTTTTCTTTTCTTTTTTTTTTTTATTTTAGAGACAGAGTCTCACTTTGTCACCCTCGGTTGGGTGATGTGCCATTACAACTCACAGCAACCTATAGCTCTTGGGCTTAGAGGATTCTCTTGCCTCAGCCTCCCAAGTAGCTGGGACTACAGGTACCCGCCACAATGCCTGGCTATTTTTTGTTGTTGTTGCAGTTTGGCTGGGCTGGGTTTGAACCCACCACCCTTGGTATATGGGGCCTGTGCCCTACTCACTGAGCCACAGGCACTGCCCCCAGTGGCTTTTTCTTTAACCTGTTAACAGCATGCAGCACAGATGAGAATGTTTTCCCTTTTCCTTGACTCACTTCATCCTCTGGGCTGGGGAAACATCACACTGTCTTGATTTCATTCTTAACCCACCAAACTCTTCTTAGTTTTTATAGCTGCCTCTGCCTTACCTCTGAGAGTTGGAGTGCCAACTCTCCGTATCCATTCTCCTTAGCTCTTTTCATATATGTATATACATGGCACACAAAGGTGCTGAAAAATGTATACACATTTTAAGAAAGGAAAACACTGTATGAAAATTGTAATACTCAATATATACCAATAACAAAAGATGAATATAAGTTACATTTGACTTTTATAATTACAATCAAAGTCTATACAGAATATAATAGATAATACATAGGGAACATCACTTATAATCCATATACTTTTGGGGGGATCCCCTCCTCAAGTGTGCAAAGTGACCTGAGCTTCAGACTCATATCCAATTGCATGCCTGATATTTCCAGCTGGTCTTCAAAGAGGCATTGCAGACAATGTACATAAAAAAGAACCCTTGAGTGCTATCCTAAATATTTCCTTCCAGTCTAAGTAAATAACTCCATTACACCTAGTTGCTCAATCCTCTCAAGACTGAGATCCAAGTCAGTTTGCATTCTTCCCTTTCACTACACTTCACATCTAATCCATTGGGAAGTTTGTAGGTGCTCCCTCCAAAATGTATTTTGAGTCTGTATACTTTACTTCACCCCTTCTGCCATCGTCCTGGTCTAAGCCACCACCCTGTCTTGCTTTGACTAACTTCGATGGCCTCCTAATCGGTATCTTGGCTTCTGTCTTCTTGTCTCATCACAATTCACTTGCCATGAAGTAAACAGAGTAACCTAAGAATGAGGATAAAATATTTGCTACCTCTGCTTAAAATTTTCCAAATGATACCTAAACTCCACACTGTGAGTACAAAGCCCCACTAAGCTGACCTCTTGGATCCTTCTCACTAGCTCCATCCCTTTGGGGCTCCTCTTCATTCCGCATGTGTGCCAAGCCCTTTTCCACTTCAAGGCCTGGCATGTACAGCTCCTGACACCCTTGATCCATTGCATGACTTTTACCTCCTCCTTATTCTGCATCAACTCAGATATCCTCCGAGTGGCTTTTCCTGACCTCCCACTCAAGGCACTCACTGCAAAAAGTTTGGAATTATTTTGTTTACTGATGGGTTTACATACTTATTCCTAACTGGAATTAAGTCCTTTGAGGGCTGGCCTTATCTGCCTTGTTCATCATCGTGCCCCCAGTATCTGGAACAACACTTGGCAGGTGACAGGTACTCGATACTATTCACTGAATGGATAAAACCTCCCAGAGGTAGACTGTGCTGTGATCAGAAAAAAGACAGGCAAATGAGGCTTGTAGAGGATCTTGCTTTTTCTTTTGTAAACCACTATGCAAAAATGGTCATGCAAATGAACTTGGCACAGAAAGGAGCAAAAAAAGGAGAGCAACTGACGTGTTAACAGCGCAAACGACAAGGGTGTTTCTTTCTTCTATTACTGTTGTTTTACTATGTGTGCAGTAAATCAAATCAGCAGAGAACATTAACTTCGAGTTTATAAATCCTCATAATGAAATGGGCCATAGTGGACTTGTGAAAGTCATTTATATTTATGATGTGGAAAAAGAAATAAAACTACAAATGAAAGCTCATCTGGGTGTTGTTCTTCACCTTGCCTGACAATTCAATTTATGTCCAAAACACTAAACTTGCACATTTGTTTTAGAATCCTAAATAACTCCGTCTCCACTACCATCATCGTGTACTTCTTTAATTTAATAAGTAAATATTTTGTGTCCCAAACACATGTATTTTAGAGAAGAGATGTAAACAATCCTCAATATTTATATTATTTTCTTTCAGCTTTAATTATAATTTTAGCAATATTGCAGATGGATGTATAAGTGAAAATAGACCGTGGCTAATACAACATTCTGCTTAACAAACAGAATATCCTATTAATAGAATAGTCAGTAAATGAAAATAAACACGTGCCCATGCAATGGTCTGAAGGTTTATGTCCCATAAAAATTCTTATGCTGAAATCCTAATCCAAACAGGATGATTCATGGAGGTGGGCCTGGGGGTCAAGCCCCCATGAATGGATTTGGGCCTTTAGAAGATGGGAGAGCTGGCCAGACCTCTTTCCACCCCATGAGGCTATGAGATGTCAGCAGAGTACAGTCTAGAAGAAGGCCCTCACCAGCACCGACCGTGCTGGCCCTCTGACTGTGGGCTTTCAGCCGCCACAGCCGTGAGAAATAAATTTTTGTTGTTTATAAACCACCCAGGTACTTTGTTGTCGCAGCCCAAACTGACAGCTTGTATTTTTTTTAATATAGATATTTGTTTTAAATAAACATGATTACTAGACAAAAATGTCATCATGTCTCCTTTGAGACATACTTTTTTTTTTTTGGAGACAGTCTTGTCTGGTCACAGCAACCTCAAACTCTTGGGCTCAAGTGATCCTTTTGCCTCAGCCTCCCAAGTAGCTGGGACCACAGGCTCCTGCCACATACCTGGCTATTTTTTAGAGACAGGGTCTCATGCTGGCTCAGGCTGGTCTTGAACCTGTGAGCTCAGGCAATCCACCGGCCTTGGCCTCCTAAGTGCTGGGCTTTCAGACATACTTCTTCATTTAGCATAAATAGCTATGTCAATCAAATTTTGTTCAGCACATTATTTTTTATTTTAGCATTTTAAAAAATTTTAGTTACCTAATAAATTCATACATAATGTTTACTATGTGCCAGGCACTGTTAAGTGCCTTAAAATATGAACCCATTTTATTCCATTCTCATCAAAACCTTATATATAACATGGGTACTATTATCATGCCCATTTTACAGATGAAGAAACTGATGCACAGAGATGTTAAATAGCATTCTCAAAGCTCACACAGCTAGTAGTAGAAGCCAAAGCTGTGGTTCAAATCCAGGGAGTTTTTGCAGCTGGGTATTCACTATAACTGGATGTTATATTGTTTAAAATTTAGTTAAGTAAGTAAAATACATTTTCTTCTCCAACTGGAATAATTTTGTCTGTGCTCGTTATTTCGAGTAGTTACTTGTTCTGAAATACCATGAGAACACCAAGTACACACCATAAGCAGATGGGGAGATACTGTTTAGTACACACAATATTCTGGAAGACATTAATATTCTTGTGCCTGGGGTCATTAGGGACCATTTGGCAACTTGCACTGTGCACAGCTCCAGAGACCACCACCCACATAGACTCAACGTGGCTGTCACCCTTAGAGTTGTTTTGGGTCTAAACCTCTGTAGTTACCTTGCCAGAGGCCTGAAGACCATTGGCTAACTCAGAGCACAATTTTCAACTGGGAGATTCTTCTCTCTATACATAGCTCATTTTTAGTTATACCGCCATCGAAATTTATTACTCAGAGAATATATTAAAATGCCACTCTGTATACTCCATAGCTGTCATACCCCATTCCATTTTCAGCACACTAGGAAGAAAAATCCTCAAATGTTTAAATGTCTCCATATATGGTGCACTATACAGCGTTTTTTCCCATGTGAAACGTTACAATTTTAAATGCCTTTCTGAGTACTGTTAGAGATGGCAACAAATCTAAGCCAACGTTACATGAAATGCCAAATTCATTCCTTGGACCACTTGCCCTTAGATAGTTTTGAGAACACCCTGTTCAATTCTCGGTTTAGTTGACTGGCAATCAGCTGATTTGGCGTTCTTGTCCTAGGGAGCTTAACCCCAAAACATAGGTGCTGTTATTCCCAGAAGAGGCAGAGCTAGAGGAGCCACAGGACCTGAGCGGCCGTCTGGCCTAATTTATCTGTAGACAGATGAAGAGTCTGCAGAGAGTAGATAGGAGTTGTCTGTACACACACAGTGGGTTGGTGGCAGAAACAATACTGAACCTAAGGTTCCAAACTCTTATTTTTTCTTTTGCTGTTACATCTTGTACCTCTGTTGAAAACACAGACTTTGTATTGTGTGAAGACTTTATTTTATTTATTTATTTATTTTTTAAGACAGAGTCTCACTCAGTCCCCCTGTGTAGAGGGCTGTGGCATCATAGCTCTCAGCAACCTCAAACTCTTGGGCTCAAGCAATGCTCTTGCCTCAGCCTCTCAAGTAGCTGGGACTATAGGCACCCACCATAACACCTGGGTATTTTTAGCTCTTGCTCAGGCTGGTCTTGAACTCCTGAACTCTTCCCAGAGTGTTGGGATTACAAGTGTGAGCCACCATGCTGGCCTGTGTGGACTCTTTAAACTACTCTGTCCCAACTTTGCCTTGCTAACATTTACTGGGCCAAACAGTCGAGTTCTTGGAGCATTGAATCCATCTTCGGGCAGGAAAAACCACTTCGAGCTCAGAAATACAAATACTGATCACTCATGAGTCTGGGCTTCACCACTTAGGGTGTGAATTAACCCATTGGTTAATTAACTTCCATGGACTTTCTCAAATATGAAATGAGAGTGTTGGGCAAGTGGCCTGCCAGGTACTTTCTAGCTCCTGTATTTCAGGTTTCTGCATCCTCACTGTGACTTCCACTTACCTTGTCCTTAGGATACATTTGGGACACATAATCATCCTTTTAGGTCTTCAGCAAATGCTACAGTGTTTGTTAGTGGCTTAGTTTTGCTACCTCATTTTTCACGCATTGCTTTCAGGGCCTGGGACTCTAACTCTCTAATGTTCTGTTCCCTTCTTACAAATTACCACCAAATTTGTGGTGACCTGTCATCCTGTTCTACTCGTTTTTGGTTTTGGTTTCTACATGTCGTATGACAAAGCCTCTGGGCTTTAGGATAAGAAGAGCCGAGCTTCCCTCTCTACTGCTATTATATGTACGTATATAATGTGTATATATGATGTGGGTCTCTGGGCTTCAGTCTCCCCATCTGTAAAGCGAAAGATAATAGTATTAGCACATAATTCTTCTTCTTCTTTTTTTTTGAGACAGAGCCTCAAGCTGTCCTCCTGGGTAGAGTGCCGTGGCATCACAGCTCACACATCACAGCTCACAGCAACCTCCAACTCCTGGGCTCAAGCGAGTCTCCTGCCTCAGCCTCCCAAGTAGCTGGGACCACAGGCGCCCGCCACCATGCCCGGCCATTTTTGGGTTGCAGCCATCATTGTTGTTTGGTGGGCCCCGGCTGGATTCGAACCTGCCACCTTAGGTGTATGTGGCTGGCGCCTTAGCCACTTGAGCCACAGGCGCCGAGCCAGCACATAATTCTTCAAAGGGAGATGTTAAGGACCATCTGAGCCATGGTGGTAAAATGGCTCTGGGAATTGCAAACTGCATATGTTGTTAAAATATTTTAATCCAGGAGCTGAAGGAGAGAGGAGTAAGGATGGAGTTGGTTGGGAATGGGCCCTTCCGGCTGCCAAGTCCCCCTAGCTCTGACTTGGCCCACGGTTACATGGACTGACTTTTCTCCAACCTCAAACGACTATGGTGGCCGGTCATAACTTTAAGACATTTTTTTCCCCTCATCATTTTCTCTTTTTTTCTTTTATACATCATTCCAACATATATGTATGGCAATTTAAAAGCTTTAGTTGCAAACTATAGAACACCTGAATCAAGCTCGTTTAAGTAATATTGGAGAGTTAATGGTTTATATTACTAAATAGTCCAGAGATAGATCTTCAAGTAAAGTTAGACCCAGCAGGTCAATGATGACAGCTGGGGCCTGGTTTCTTTCAGTTTTTCTCTTCTGCCCTTCATAGTATTTGCTTTATTTTAAGGCTGGTCCTTCTCATGGTGCTAATATGACTGAATGCCAACTCTTCAACATTCTTGTCTATCAAGAAAGAACACGTGACTTTTTCCCAGCTAAAATTTTGAGGTTCACTTTGACGGGATGAGCTCAGGTTACATGTCCCCTGTGAATAACTCTCTGGCCTGAGGAGATAGTGCATTAAGTCACATCCACCATTCCTGGGACTGGAGGTAGATTGATTAGACCCTAGTTTCTGGGCTGATAAGGAAATGAATGGGGAGAAATAGATGCTGAGGAGGCTCTTAACAAAAGGCCACAGTTTAGAAGAAGGTGCTCCCCTCCTACGAAAAGCTGCAGTGGCCAAATGCTTAAAGACTTTTCCATTTGAAAACTAGATAGAGTACATGTTGTTTAAACCAAATTTGATGTGTCTAATGCGATACAAATTGACTTTCATCAGTAGACACAAAGAGCAATCATTAACCTTTGGATTTTGTGATTTTTATAAAGCCTTAGATTTTATACTTCGGTGCTCTCGAGAGGGAAGGTTTTTTGTCGCTGTTGTTTATGCATTTTAGCCATTCACAATACTCTCTAAATTGAAACAGCGCATGTATTTTTCTTCCTTCTAGTGTAAAATCGAATAAGCACCAGCACATTGCAGGAAGTCAGTCTAGCCACAGCAAATCTGTACTTGTTTTTGTGAGAGGAAAGGAAGACCGAGTATTTGCCCCGTGGCATCAATTTCCTGTTTAATGTTCTCCAAGAGGCATTTGGAAAATGCCCAGCAACACAGATGTACGTAAATGCCATACATAACCTGTTTTCGTGAGTGGGAAGAGGAGTCTATAAAATTATGACAAGGCTGGTTTACCCCAACCTCCTGGGAGTTGCTGAGTCACTCCACCTTTAACTTGCTGAATTGGAAGATGGATTATTCCAGAGTTTGATGTTGGAAGGACAAGAAGTGTGGAATGGCATGGCATTTGGCTTCGGAGAACATGCTCCTATTCATGTAAGGCTACGTTTGCCCCAAAGTTTGCACATTCCTGCTGGAGGTTTCCTTCAGATTGCCTGTAAGAAAAGTACATATGCAGGGACAGCTTTCTAGCTCAAACCAACCTCCACCACCCCCAACAGAAACCCATCTGTAAGATCTGCAGGCACAAATTTGTTTTTAAACCACAGAAAAATGGGTGCACGTATCACATAGTATCTCCAAGGTGTGGGCAGATGTGTTCTCGGTTCTGCAGTCATATCACCCCTGATGACTCCCCCACCATTTATGGACATCTTAACCAAAAGGTCATGGTTTGGTTGGAGAACCAAACTTCTATTTTTGTTGCAGCAACTAACCTGTGAGGTTACTGCAGATTTTGACACTTTAACACACAAAAGAAGATTCAGATATAAAGGGTCTGTTCTCTAAATTACACTTTTGAGCTACTTCCTCACATGATGCAGGAGGAGAAAAAGTAGTTATGCTCTATTAAGCACCTACTAAGTACAAGAAAGGCCTTTCTCTATCCCGGTGTTGATCCTTACAGCACTCCACTACTTGTTCCAGGTCCCCTCATCTTCTAGGTGAGGAAATTGAGACTTAGACAAGGTAACAGCCCATGGTCATCCTAGTAGCTGGCAGAACCTGCATTCAGACCCAGGTCTGTCTAGTTCTGTAGCCCATGATATTTTCTTGAATTTAGAAATTGTCAATCTGGGATTCATAAATGCACATCGGAATATCCTCGAGAGCCTAAAATTAAATGCAAATCTGTTAGGTATGTGTATATAGGCATTTTTCTGGGAAGAAAGTCTAAAACTTTTATCAGAACCATCAGCTGTATTTCCAGGGCCTATCACAGTCTTGAGTATAGTAGGTACATGATAAACATTTGTTCAATGGATAACATGGGTCCATGACATAAAAAAGGTTAAGAACCACTGCTTTTACAATACGTTTCTGTATTGCTATAGTTTATCCCGTTATCTATGCTACGGTTTAATACATCTGAATTTCTAGTACAAGTGGCTTTGTCTTGGATACATACGTTCATTCTCTTTTTTAAAAAGACTAAAAATGCAGAATTTAGTTGATAAGCCATTTAGAAGTATTTGATATTTATCTGAAAAGCCTAAACATTTGTAGTCACTATTGTCTGAGGATGATTTTTTTCTTAAACAGAGCACACCAGGCAAAGGACTGGAACTATTTAGACCAGCCCTACAGAATAGAAGTATAATGTGAAGGACAAATGCAACCCACATTTGTAACTTTAAACTTTCAAGCACCCACATTTTCAAAACTAAAAAGAAACAGGTAAAACTAATTTTAGCGATGCATTTTAACACAACACATCCAAAATACTATCATTTCTACCTGTAAGCAATACCACAGAGATTACTGAATCATTTGACATTCTTTTTTTTCATGCTAAGTCTTGGAAATCCAGTGTGCACTTTACTCTCAATTCAGAGGGGCGCCCTTTCTTACTCTGGTGGCCATAGTGGCTCATGGCTGTCCCACTGGACAATAAGGAGACTCAGGTGCTTGAAAAAGGTGGGAAGGTCGATGAAGCTTGCAAGAAAGAAGGAAGAAAGCACATCAGGTTTTCCAAGTGAAGAGACACTTTGATGATCCAAGATGCAGTGACGTTAGATCAGGCCGCCACTTCATGCTGCCAAAAGGGCAGCTTTCTAGGTGCTTGTTAAGATGGGCTCGAGAAAACAGCCCCCAGTCAGCATTTCAGCAGAATTCTTTTGCTATTCCAGCAGTTCTCTTTTCTTGGCAGCAGACCAGCAGATCCATGGAGGCACATACGCAAGGGAAGATGTGATGAGGGTGACTGAAGTTACGCCCAGTGATTATAATAATTTGGTTTTTCCACCACACCTAGAGCTAAGGATGTATGAATTTTACATGTGCATCTTACGTAATCTCTGGCCCCCCGGGGGAGACAGGCCTAAAGTAGAAGTCCTGGGGTTGCATTCCCTCATTTTATGGATAACAAGGAAGGTGGCTGCAGAGAGCCTGAGGGCGCAGATTGCAAGCAGGGACCACGCCTTAAAAGGGCCCAGGAAATTTTGTTCTGCACCCTGCCCAGATTTACTCACACTTCTTTCAAGTGCTTTTTTGAGGTCCTGTCAAGGCTTTTCCACAGTCTTGTCCTGCTCGGGCCTGACTTTCAGCACCAGGGAAACACCGTCTGCCACTAAGCAGGGCAGTTTTACGGTGTGGGAACGTGAAGATATAAAGCGACTTTGGAACTACATTTCTTCTTCTAAATGTTTCGGTTATTCAACGTGGATAATAAGTCTTCCTCCGTAAGATACTTAGAGTCTGGTTAGCCTGAGTACCACCCTAGAGCTCACCACAACTGAGCAATTGTCTGAATCCAGATGACATGGTTTCATTTTATCCGTGGTGCCTTAAATTAAAACCATTTGTTTCGGACCTAAGGGTACATATTTCAAGCTGTAAAAGTCAAAAAACAAAAACAAACAAAAAAACCCACATGAAGAAAACAGAGACACTATTTATTGGGGAACCCGCTGTTGCAGGGAGACGAAGCCCAATGGAGAGAAAGAGCACCCAAACACCATGTTTATAAGAGGAAGGGCTTTATTCACCCGCCGGGAGTTGGGGTATAAAAGAATTCCCAACGGCCAGGCTCCCTGACTGGCTTGGTCTTTCCTTTTTATCTGCAGTCGAAAAGTTCCAACCCATAGGAACCTTTTTCATTGGCCAGTTTGAATGAAACAGGAGATGCTGCTCCAGCCCCCGCAGAACTACAAGATTTCACAGAAGTGGAAATTTCCAAGTCCCAGGAAGTTAATTCCCAAGACCTGAGTCACCATGGAGAGGACCCTGCAGGTGTGTCCTTGTGGTCTCCTTGAGTAGAGCTGTTCTCCTAGACCTCACCCTTCTCGGGTATCCTCTCTCAATGCCATTTTCACAACCTCACAATACTCAGAGACATTATGAAACATCAATACGAAAAATTCAGATTGTCAGGAGAGTAGAGAGAGTAGGAAGAAATCCTACATGTAGACAGAAGCATTTGATTGGTGAAGGCCAGGATGGTTGGGAAAAAAATCTCTCCGCCCTAACTGTTACCAGCACCATCACTACTCCTGTCATTGCTACCATCGCGATGGTACTTTTGTACTTCATACGTCAGTGGATTCAGTCAACTGCTGATGGAAAAATAAATGCATTTTTTACTCAAAGTAATAACAATACAAATAAAAAACACACAGTATAACAACTGTTCATATAGCACTGACATTATGTTAGGTATTAAGTAATCTAGAGAGGATTTCAAGTATTTGGGAGAATGTGTGTAGGTTATATGCAAACACTGTATCATTTTACATAAGAGACTTGAGGCTCAGCACCCATAGTCCAGTGGTTACAAGGCCAGCCACATACACTGAGGGTGGCAGGTTTGAACTCAGCCTAGGCCAGCTAAACAACAATGACAGCCACAATAAAAAAATAGTTGAATGTTGTGGTGGGCGCCTGTAGTCCCAGCTGCTTGGGAGGCTGAGGCAAGAGAATCGCTCAAGCCCAAGAGTTTGAGGTTGCTGTGAGCTGTGACGCCACAACTGTCTACTGAGGGTGATATAATGAGACTATCTCAAAAAACAACAACAAAAAAAGACATTTGAACAACCTAGATTTTGGTGTCAGTGGGGACTCGGAAATCAATGCCTGGAGGATACCAGGAGACAACTGTATCACCATCATCACCACCATCAACGTGCCTCTCCTTCCATTACTCTCCTTTCCCGGTGGTTGGGAAAAGGACCCAGGAAAATGTTTCACAGGAGTTTCTGCTGCACTTAGGGTTGTATCTTCCCAGTAGGATACGGGGTTCATGGAGTGGTATGAATTGGAAACTGCAGCATTTGTAAACCAATCCCCAATCCAAATCATTTCTTGCTGTTCCATAATGATGCAAAGTTACTTGCTGAGCTACTAGCAAAACAAGAAAGCAATTAACTTGGAGGGTGAAAATATAAGTCAGAGATGACTGCAGCTGAAAACCCGTGGGGAGTAATGAGATAGGAATTCTTAGGACTTAATTCATAAGGGAGAGAGTCAGAATGTGGAGGAGTGGATGGGTAGGCAGTGACTCATGTTCTCTGCAGAGGGTACAAATTCAAAATAATGAGGCCAATCCTACAGGCATATGTGTAAACCAGTCTTAGAACTGCAGTCACTAGTCGTGGGAGATCATTGACTGTTCCTGTTAATTTGTAAGATTGCTTTTGTAGTAGACAAAAGCCCCGCTCACGGCCAGTTTATAAGCAGAGGCAGCTCAGGGGGCTGGTTCATCAATATGTGTGATGTGGAGCAAGTTTCCTAATTCTCTGAACCTCAGTGTCTTCATCTGCAAAATGGAGATCTGATGCAGTATACATTAGAAAATGCATACTTCACTACATAGGATTTTCAGTAGTTAATAGGAATGAGAATGGTAATGTGGACTTTGTTTACTAATTGAATGCCTGCCTTACCTGTATTAATCCCCTCTACATCCATAGGAAATAAGGACTGTTATTATCTCCATTTTACAAATGAGGAAACTAGGACTTAATAATGTTATGGTAACACAGTTTGCAGGAAGATTTCTTCTACTATACAACTAGATTTCTTTATCGTGTACACTGTGTAATTTGCAATAGTTTAAAGGTCAATGGAAGATGAAAATTATCCAAACCCAAAATATAAATACACATAGAAAAACTCACTAATCCGGGTCATTTCAAAGGAAATGCAGTTTTATTACTTTCAAGGATATACAGTAACAAGCAAAATGACTAACAACTCAACCACAAGACTCCTGGAAGTCATCA
>CAUYQV010081663.1:0-55398 GCA_963574575.1 Galagoides demidoff
CCTGTGGTCCCAGCTACTTGGGAGACGGAGGCAGGAGACTCGCTTGAGCCCAGGAGTTGGAGGTTGCTATGAGCTGTGATGCCATGGCACTCTACCCAGGGGGATAGCTTGAGGCTCCATCTCAAAAAAAAAAAAAAAGAAAGAAAAGAAAAGAAATCATTGTGTTGGGTGGCGCCTGTGGCTCAAGGAGTAGGGCATTGGCCCCATATACTGGGGGTGGTGAGTTCCAGCCTGGCCTTGGCCAAAACCGCAGGAAAAAAAAAATAATCATTGTGTTTTACAATGTAAATAAGAATGTAATTGAAGTAGTTCAAAAGACTTTAGAACATAAAATATCCATTAAGAACAATAATGTACTTTAACAGTTTAAGGGTTGATGAATCAAAAAAGTGAGATAAATTTTTTAGTTGTGCTCTGATTTCAAAATCAAATGGAAAATAAGTCTGAAAAAAATTATTTTTTGAGGTTACCAAACCAAAATTTGATTAATAATTCAAGATATTCAATAAATTCTAAAGTAATGAATCTTTGAAATTATACATTAGTTATACATATTCAATAGAGACACAAATAAGCTAAAACTATGAGTAGCCTCCTCTCCCCTTGGCAACAGAGGATTGTACAGTAGACTAAAATAGTATCATTTGTAATGAATGTGAGCAAAATTAAATTAATTTTATCATTTCAAGCTGTAAACATTGTTCACCATCCCAAGTGGAAACATTCTCATCCATCTATGATTTATTAGTACTCTGCTACTTACTATTCATTGCCCAACATTTGTTGTTTTTCTCACAGATTTATCAAATTATATTTTTTGTTACTTGAGCTATTTTCATAAAACCCTTTTCTGAATCTTATTTAACATAGAAACTATAATTATAATTCAAACCTTAACAACAAAGTTATTCTTCAGCTTTTGTTAGGGGCTCAATCAACATGAAAGGTTATGCATATTTTGTCCTGGATACTAAATATTTTAACTCTGACATTAGTTTGGGGGGCTGAGATACTTCATCTTGCAATATTGGCTTTCCATTTTCCTGATGAGAGAAAAGCAGTGAGGGAAGTGAGAGGGATGGAAAGGGGAACCAAAGGAGGAAGGTGTAAAGAGAATTAGGAGGAGAAAGAGAAGAAAAAGGGAGCACAGGAAGGAGAAAAGGAAAGAAGGAGGGGAAGAAGGAAGGGAGAGAGGGAAAAGAAGGAGGGAAAAAGAACAGGAGAAAGGAGTGGAAGAAGTGTGACTATTGTTTTTCTACTCAGAGCTGGAAATCCTTAGGTTTAGGCTTCTGTTAACATGAAAGGATTATTTTTACTTGCTCACATTTTTAGTGGTAGTATTTGGAGAGGAGGACAATAGTTTTCTTTAAGTGTTTACTCATTTCTTTATTTTGCCAAATAAAATAGTAAAATGGCCTGTCCCAGACACATGACTGAGGGGTTTTGTTTTATTTTAGTTATTTAGAATCATGCACATCTAATGTAGGAGAAAATTAGCCAAAAATGCATCAGTTTCATTTTTTTAACTCAAAATACGCCTTTGTGATATTTGATGCTCTATTACTGTTTGAGTAGACATTCTTTATTCTCCCTTGAGATCCTAGAATTGAGATTCAGTATCTGCCATTGAGCCTATTGTAGGTAGAGACTCTATTTATCTGGTTTTGATTAAATAATTCACTTCACACTTTTCCCCTGGCAGCCAATTCAGTAGAACCTCCAGAGTTGACCATCTCCTTATATAAACCACTTCTTTAAGCTGACCTAATTTTCATGGATCACACACATATCACATGTACATATCAATACAATAGGCCTAGTTCCTCATGTTGACCTCCTCTGTATGTTGACCTGTTTATTGCAGTCCCTTGAGTAGTCAACTTACAGAGGTTCTGATGTATAGGAGTAAATCCTTGCTTTAAGGTGAAAAAAAAACCTGATAAATTGAAGTTCACAAAATTTCAAACCTTTGCACTTCAAAAAACTTTGCACTTAAAAGTGTAAAGACAGCCAACATATTAAAGAAATATATTTTAAACTCATATGCCTGATAAAGGTCTTTTACCCAGAATATAAAAAAGAACTCTTACAATTCAATAATAATAAGAAAAACAACTCAATTTTATAATGTACAATAGATTTGCTTAGCCATTTACCAAAGATAATATATAAATAAAAAAGTGTTTGATGTCACATCAAACATCAGAAAAATATAAATTGAACTACATATGGGAAAATATAAATTGAACTGTAACGAGTTATCACTTTTTATATACTAGAATGTCTTTAATCTAAAAGTGAAACATCGTTCAGTATTAGGGAGAATATGAAGAAACTGATATCTTCATACATTCCTGATAGGAATGTATAACAGGCAACTTCTTCAGGGGTTTCTAAAAATCTAAACATGAACTTAGCATATACCAGAAAATTCAACTTCATTATTCATCATCACCACCACCACAAAAGTAAACTTATAACCACACAAAGACTTAGACACAAACGTTCACAGTAGCATTATTTGCAACAGGGAAAGACTTGCCATAATAAAAATGTATTTCAACTCATGAAGGGATAAGTAAAGTGTGCTATGTCTAGACTATGGAGTACTCTTCAGTAGTAAAAAAGAACAAGCTACTAATATATGTTAAAATATGGCTGAACCTCAAAAGCAGCATTTTAGAAGCTGATGCAAAAGACTGTAGGTTGCATCATTGTGTGTATATGAAATGTCTTGAACAGGTAAACATATAGAGGCACAAATGTGATCATTGGATGTCTGGGATGGAAGGTAGGAGCAGAGATCACCCGCAAATGGTTACTAGGGATCTTTCTAGGAAATAAAAATGTTCTCAAATTGAATTATGGACTACAAATCTCTGTAAATTTACTAAAAAGGGTTGGATTGTTTGCTTAAAATGGATAGATTTATGGTAAGCAAAATAGATCTCAATAAAGCTGTTTAAAAATATCTACTGGCAATAGCACCCAAGTCCATGATCAAAATATCTTATGACATGTGTTACACCATAATTTTTAATTACAATGAGACAAAATAATCATTTGATGTTATAGCATAGCTACAAGATATCTTAAGTCAGCTTTATATATGTAATTTATAAATTCTGAAAATCTATCTGAAAATTTATTTCTACGTTACAAAGTGTAAAATTTTATACTTATTGATGAAGTTAAATTTGTATTGGCATGGAACAATTGATTAAATCATATCATACTGGCTAAACATTTAAATGTACTTGAATGAAATAAAATTCAAGCTAACTGGGATAGTTTGAGTATAGATACAGTCTTAAACTAAGAAGCTGAGTATTCTAGCTCTGGGTTTTGTATTTATTATTAAACCGGTCTCAGTTATAAATTATTTATACAATTTTTAGGGTGAATGCTGGACAACTTAATTCCAAGAATTTTTTTTATTAAATCAAGCATATTGCTTAATATAGGTTGAATTTTGTCATGAGCATTTTTCTGTCACATAAGTTACAATATTATACACTTTAAAGTAAAAACTAAATTTAGATCCAATACTATCACTAAAAAAGGAAACAAGGCACATATTCTTTACTTAATCTTCTTTATTTTATTCTTTAGATAATCCTTTGTTTATCTAAATTAAAAAATAACTTAAGTTATATAATCTTGAAAGAAATAAAAACCTAAGACTTTAGGCATGCTGTAATTATAGGTCCTTGATTTCTTCCATTTACCCTGCTTTATAGGAATAAAAAACATAAGTACCCATGTGTTGTCTGGGAAATATTAGGCATTAAATGCACAAGTAAAGAAAAAAAAGTTAATACTTATTCAAGACATATGCTTTTACTAACAAAAGTTAGAAGAAAAATTTCTAATTATATTCACACTTCCTTTTCACATTCTGTTAAGAATAAAGTATGGAGTCAATTTCTAATACCACAATAGTGGTTTGATATGTGTTGAAAACACTTAGAAAAACTGGGGACTAAAGAGATATGTTCAACTGTAAAACTCTTCTTGGTACTAGAAAGTCTTCTATGTTTGACCCAGGAGATGGGACTGGCCTTGACCAGCATCATAGACTGGACTAAAGATGCAAGGATGTTGTTTTTAAAAAGCCATAATTAAGAAAAAGTGATGAATAACTACAAAAGTCAGGGTGATTTTCATTCATTAATAGGTTCTTTAATACCTTTTTCCTATAACTGGATGCTGAAGCTAACCCCTGAAAATTCCTGTTTTACCAGCAAGTCCAGGTAGAACCTTCTGAGAATTTTCACATTCCAAGGTACTGAAAATATTCAACTACTGGCCTGAAGGCATAAGTAAGCTGCGTAAAGTGCCTCAGCCTCTGCATCTGCTGATGTGCCTTCTCTCTCCTGGAGTGCAGCTATGATCTCTTTGAGAGTTCCCTATAATAGACTAAATAACAAAGAGAAAACACAGACCTGGTTCCAGATGGTTCTGCATGATTTACTGGTGCCACCTAAACTTGAACAGCTGTGCCACTTCAATCTCTTCCTGGCCATTCTCAAAGAACAGGGATGAAGGAAAATTCTCTCTGTGGGCAAAAATTTAGGCAGTGCACCTGGACATTTGCCTGGAAAAAGAAATGACCAGACTAAGGCTACACTGGCAATAGCCACTGCTGTGTTCCCCAAAGGCCAGTCCTGAAGTCCCCATCGGTCACAATTCACATGGGTGATTAGCCAGCTAACCAAGGGCAGCTTGATTCCTCCAAATTGCTTCCATTGTAAAGGGCATAACAGTTTATTCTTTTTCTTTAATTTAATTGTTTAGGATATTATGGGGGTAGATATGTTTGGGTCACATGAATTGCCTTTGTACAGTTTGAGTCAAAGTTATAAGTGTGCCCATCAACACCCCCCCCCCCATAGTGGGCATTGTACCCTTGAAGTAGACATTTATTTTTTTTTTTACATTTATTCTTAATACTCATTTCCCTGACCTGTACTTGATGCTCTGGCAAAACATTCATTGGTGGACTTAAAGAATGCCTTATTCAACATTATTGTGTCTCATTCAGCACAACTTCTCATTAATGGGCTCACTTTACAGCAAATAAAATGTGGCAAGGGGCCGTGCTCATGGAATTCACTGCTCTTTTGATGTTCTTCACCACCCCAAAGCAGCTGGCTTGATAAAACGGTAGAATGACCTTTTAAAGTCATTCCTTAATAGTGCTGGGTGGAAGTACCTTGCAGAACTGGGCGAGTGTTCTCCAGGTGGCCAGCCTGAGGTATGCTCTCAGCCAGAACCTAAAATATGGTGTTAATCCTCCCATAGCCAGGCTCCATGGGTCCAGCAATCCAGATGAGATCAGCATCACTCACTACTGATTCCAGGGATCCATTAGCAAATGTGTCCTTCTCATCTTTGCAGTTGTAGTGACTGCCAGCTTAGTTCCAGAGAAAAGTTTCATCAGAAGACATAACAATAGTTCTATTGAACTGGAAGGTAAGATTGCCACCAGGACACTTTAAGTTCTTTATGCCTTTAGATCAACAGGCAAAGAAAGCAGTTACAGTATTGCTTGGAGTGACAGATGCTGATTACCAAGGACAAATTGGGTTCCTACTACTTCGTGCAGGTAAGAGATGTATATTTCTTAGGGCATCTATTAGTATTGCCATGTCCTGTGATTTCAAATCAGTGGAAAACCAAACAGCCCAATTCAACCAGGACTTCTAATTGTCCAGACAATTTCAGAATAAAGCTTTGGGTCATTCCATGTTGTAGCAACTCGAATCAGCTGAGGTACCTTCTGAAGGCAAAGTGAATATGAATAGGTGGCAGAAGAAGGTGCTAAAAACTAAAAATCCTAAGAATATGAATCAAGAGTAGTAAAATTAGAGGAGGGTGCTATAATTATGCAAAAAGCAAAGTTTTATTTCTGTTCTTTGAATCCTAAACTTGTCACAAAATATGTAGCTCCTGAAAAGAAAATCTTGTTGACATTTTCATACCTTCTTTTCCTTATTAAACTGGAAATTTAGCTTTTTTCCTCTTAATTTTTAGTTATACTCAGTCTTCCTTTCTTCTAAAAAATTGTCTACAACTAATATCCAATAACCCGTAGGGTTTTGAGAAAAGTTTGTTCATGTTGCTGCTCTTTCACTTACTGCGTGGCTCAGGTAACATGTCTCCACTTCAGTTTCCACATCTGCAAATTAGCAGTGACGTTGCCTATTTTAATGTGTGATTGTGACAATAAATTGATATATTGAATGAGTTTTTAAAATAGGAAATAGGAAATGCAAGTTATTAATAGTTATAATAAGAAAATGTAATAATTATTTTTTCTAACCTACTTCAAACTCTTATAACCTTGGGTACAAAAATGGTATATTCATTTCCTTGTGTCAATCTCCATAATCAGTCCTGTGGGGAAGTTTGTGAAATTGGAAACACTATGGCTTGTGATCAGGCTAGCCCTGGCCTCCCTTTTCACTAGTTGTATGACCTTGAATAAATATGCTTATTTTCTCATGAGGATACTAAATAAAAGTTTAGTACCCATTCCTATGCCTGACTGTTCAAAATATAAAGTTGATGTTGGCACCTAACATGACTTACTATTATTATTATTTGCAGTTTTTGGCCATGGCTGGGTTTGAGCCTACCACCTCTGCCATATGGGTCCCTACTCCTTTGAGTTATAGGCACCTCCCAAAATAATAATGACTTACTATTTTTAATCAATGTATTATTTGTATCAATGCATCAATTGATGCAATGTATCAATATAAAAAATGGTTGTTGGATAGTTAACCTGGTTCTTTATTTTAATCAAATTTTTCTGCTGATGTTGAATTATGGACATATTATTGGGAACACATGAGTTATTTCTCAAACAGTCTCAGCTATTCTGTTTTCCAAAATATTTAATTCAAAAGTATAATGTGGGGCTTGAAAATTCTAAAGTAACCCACCTCACTCCATTAAGCAGACCTAAGTTTAAATCACAAAACCTCAACCTGCTATAATTTTCAACTTCCCTATGCCCTGTGTCTCATCTGTAAGATTTAAGTTAAGGTAGTTCAGTCTTTGTATCTGTTTTAAGAGTAATATTTATAAAGATATAAACATGGTGCTAATCACATACCAAATATTAATACATAATTTTGGTTTTTTGGATGTTGTTGTTATTACTATTTCTTTCACTAAAGAAGGATTTTTTCTAACTCCTTCTTTTTCTCATTGTTCTTTTTCTTCTTTCTCTTCTTCCTGTCTTTCTTTCATAATTCCTTAACCACCTATTCTACAAGTCTTTCATTCCTAAACAATTGTTTTCAATTTTTCCCTTTCTTAGGCCATTAATTATTTGCCAATTACTTCCCAAATGCCTCTCAATTGTGGTAGTCAATGGTTAGCAACACCAGACTCATTTCTAATTTTGTGTAGATTGTATACTGGTGGTAGAGACATAGCTTCATCGTACAATTATATAAACATATAAAATTCCTACTTTGACAAGAGCTACAACAAAGAGCTACAATCATGCTTTAACAACACATAATAGGGAAAACTGACCTGGTAAAAAATCAAAGGAGATTTTCCTGAGCGAGAAACACTTGATCTGAGTGCTGAAGAATCACAGAGAGTTAACTAGGTGAAGATGCATGATAAGAACATCCCAGTAAAGGGAACAGTGTACACATAGCACCAGGTCAGGAAAGAACACATATAATATGAGAATTGAAGGTGGAGCCAGAATGGCAGGACCAGAGCATGAGAGAAGATGCAGACTGCACCTGCTGAGGCCACACTGACTATGCTGAGAAGTTAGGTTTGTCTTAAGGGCAACTGGAGGCTGAGAGAGTGACACGGATAATTTTTTTTGAAGAGTCATAGATGTTAAAAACTCTAACTTTAGAATGAATTGAGAGTGATCCAGAGAGAATTTGGAAAGACTCCTGGGTAACCTACCATAGCCATCTTTGAAAGCAGTATTGAAAGTGTGGTCTAGGCCCTAGGATGAGGCTTACAGATAGTAAGAACTATCCAGGAGGGAAAAAATCAATGGGATTTGATGATGGATTTGGGAAAGGAAAATGCAAAGTTGACTCAAGATTTCTGATGTGGATGGGCTAGATGGCATTTTTGGTGGAGCATGGTGTGAGAAGGGTAAGGGAATATAAATGAGTTCTAATTGGACAATTTTAGTTTTAGAGAGTTTTGAGTTTCCAAAAGAAAATATCAAGAAGACAGTTGGATATGTAGGTCTAGAAATCACAACATATGTGGGCTGGATCTGTACATTTGTAAGTAACATATAAATATGGTGCAATTCAAACCATAAGCAGGGTTCAATTCAATAAAAGAGAAAATAGGGAAAATAAGATAATCCCTAGGATCGGCATTCCATGTTCATGTAAGATGAAGCTGGTTCTCGAAAGAAAACAGGGAATGAACAGCTGAAAGGTAGAAGATAAAACCTGACAAGAGAGGAGTCTAAATGCCAAGGAAATATATTAAAATGTAGTCAAAATGTTTGAAAGAAGTTGAGAGAGTGTGTACAAAAATGATTGGAAATCTCTCTTGGATTCTGTGATCTACTTGTTGTCATTAAACTTCATACAAACTGTTTAAATGGTATCACATAGAAACATCCATACTGGAATACAGTGAGGAAGCAGAGACAATGACAAAAGCAACTCTTTTGAGACGTTTGGCTATGAAATACAGAAAATCAAAAAGGAAGTTACTGGAAAGAGAAGAGAGGTCTAGAGTGTATTAATTAATGTTGTTATTTATAGAGGAAACATGAGCACAGTTAAAAGTCAGTGGGAAAGTTCCAGTTGAGATAAAAAGACATAGATTTAGAGAATGAGAGATTGGATGTATAAGAGAGAGAAGACTTGATGATGATTTAAGACCCCTGAGGATGGAATGCATACCACAGAGGAAGAGATTAGCCTTAGGTAAGAGGAATGACATCTTTGAATTTTAGCAAAAAGAAAACAAGATAATAAAATCATGCATAGATAATAATAGGCATTTATAGTCAATTGCATATAAGTATAAAAAATAATGCACAGTACTATTGATGCATCATATCCAAAGTGCCTCAAGGTTAACTGATTCATTCAACAAGCACCGCACTCATGAGAAACATGAAAGTTTGGGAATGGAACAAAACAGAGATATAAAACTCTCCACTTCCAAAAAGCAGATTAAAATAAGGAAACAAATATAAAAATAATTAAATATTAAAATTCCTCCAACTTGGCTGATTGTATTTAGTATAATACCACTGCAGCAAAGTTTTATAAAATTGGCTTTGAAGAACTCTAAGGGGACTGAGATTTATAGCACAGAAACTATAAGTTAGAGAATATGACTCTGTACTCATCTCTGCCTTCAACAAAAACATGGGGAATGAGACTCACGACATTCCTGTATTCATGGAAAATCAGGACATTTAGGGAAACAGAACAATTTAATTAGCATGATCCTCTAGGTGAGAGTAAATGGTCTATTTGTATCAGGTTAATGAATACTTCCAAAGCACTCAGTAGAAACATGGTATGTTCAAAGGACTCATTGTCCTCACAGGAATGAGCACTTTTTCTATCAGGGAGCCCTTTATTTACCAGTCTTTACACTCTGGAGGAGAAGGCCATGTTTATGAGCCAAAGAAAGTATCATTCATGGGCTTATGTCTCAATACATACAATAAACATAAGAACTTCTGGTAGATTTTTTTTTTTCCTATAAGTGAATGATACTGCATAGCATTTTAAAGTTTCATCAGTGTAACGTAGACATAAAATCATAGTAATTTTCAGTACTAGGTGAAATCTCTGGACTATTGCTGGATATTACCCAGCATTGAAAGATGTGTGCTCAAAGTCAGAGTAGAAATGGGCCAGTGATTGATGACTTTTTATTTATACAATGCCTCCTCTTTTCTGGATTTGAGGTATAGCAATACTTGTTTTACACCTCTCTGAGCATTCATATGGAGAATAAATATTTTGGGGTCCTTACCATACACTAAGAAAATATTACTCTGGGCCGTAATGAAGGAAGACACAATTAGTATCTAATAATTTAGATTAATAATTTATATTAATTTTAATAACATAAGCATTTTTTTATTTGAAATAGTCCCTGCTTTCTATGTCTAAGATAGATATTATTAAAGAAAAAGAGAAAGAGAAATGTAATATTATATCTTTTCCCTTTAATTTAACAAATCTCCATGACACTCTCATTTTTCTGTGTATCCCACATGAGCATAGGGGCTAATTTTTCCAAGGATGATTTTATAAAGCAAATAGTCTTGGAAGGCACAAAAGGGTTATATGCGTGTAGCCTTTTATAAGTTTTGTAGGTTTGGGGTTCCTCAGCTCTAATACAAACCTACTACATTTGCAGAATTCACCAGGGACCTTCAATATTTAAATAAGACTTGAGAGCCTAAGGGATTCAGCACAAACATGATGCTCACGATGCTTAAAGTGCTGTGAGTTGCAAACAATTTTTATCTCTGAACCAGGAGTTTCATATCTTCTGCCAGCATTCACTAAACTATGGCAGGCTAACTTGTTCATTTGCCTGTGGGTTAAAAATCTCCAACATTTTGCCATTCTTTACAATCCCCTTCAATTTCATTATATTGTTAGGTTTATAAGTTTCTTCTCTAAGAACACTCATGTTCATCATTTGGGGTTTTTGTCTTACCTCTGCAAAGAAAAATATGAGCAGTTTGACTACACAAGCTTACAGCTGAACCAAAGATGATCTTGATACCCTCCAGGTATGGCTCTTACCTTCAAACTTGTGTTATAGCTGAGAACACAACTGGGGAGACTTAGAAATAATTGCAGAAATAATTTCTAATCTAGAAAATTTCAAAATCTTGAGAAATTAAAATTTTAGATCAATGTTTTTATTCTGTGAAATGTTTAACATCAATCTTTCGGAGCTTTGTTAGGAAACGTTTAATTATTCTATTGTTAATTTGCCTTTGCGAATATGAACAGAGATATATTTCAGTATTTACAATAGTCCTATTTTACCCTATCATTGTGTTTCTTGCCTATTAGACTCTAAAACCATAAAGGAGAAACTGTGGGGATATAACTTCTACCACTCACCTAGAAGGGTGTGTTGCCAAAAGAATTCAGTTCATAAATGAAAAACAAAAAGTCCCAAATTGACTTCATCTTTCTCATTGCTCAACCAATAACTGTCAAACAGTTGAGAAATTTGTTTTGGGTGAAGTAAGATTCCTCTTCCATTTCCAGCCCCATTCCACACAGTCTGCAGTTCTTCTCTGATCAGTGATTGATGTCAGTGTGAAAACTCTCAGACAGAAGACAAGAAATATGACAAGGCTGTTCTATTTCTTCAAGCTTCTTATTAGGTCCATAGCCAGCAATTACACACATGTAGCCTGATTCTCCCCATGAATACTGAGAACGAAGGATGTCCTTGAACTGCCAGAATACTCTATTCCTCACACATAATGCCTAAGGCTCAACAGCTTGTAAAAAGGCATGGTCCAGGGCATGTTAGGAAAAGGAAGAGTGGTAAATTATTTCTATGTCTTTGCTCTGTGTTTATTCGTAATTGGGACAAAGCCTTAGCTGACAGGGTGCTGGCAGAGCACTGGGGACAGCTGGTGTACAGGACAACGCAGTCGCATCAGTTGCTGATTCAACCCGTATTTCTCAAGTGTCTGCAATGTGGTTGTATGGTTGTAGCATCTATATTCTTCCAGGTTCTAGGGGAAAATGGAAATCAAAACCCATACAGGCCTGTCTTCCTTAAATGCATAGGCAAGTGGAGATGGCAGATACTGAGGAACTAAACTATGCTGTTGGGATTTTTTAAAAAAGGGAGTTGACCTTGTTTATGGGTAAGGATGAATCCATGTAGACTTCCTAGAAGAAGTAAAACTGAGAATTGAAAGAGGCATAGACACTAAGAAACAAAATGGGAAGATCATAGATTTTTGCCTAACAGTCTTTGCAACTTAAATCTACGATGCAAAGACTATTACACAAAAATTTCAGTATAAACTGATCATAGAAAGAAAATAGTTTATGACGTGGCTGAAAAGGTATGCTAGGACAAGATGAAAAACCTCTAGGGTTAGTAAAGTTTCTTTTAGGACCAATAAAAATTCATCTTTATATACTGTGCAAGAAAATAACTCAATATGGTGTGAATTGTAGATTGAGAAGAGCAAGAGAATGTGTGGGAAGACCAGCTGGAAGACTTACTGTAGCCAAGGAAACAGATGACATTCGACTAAACCAGAGAGAAGACAGTGGAGGTAATTACAAGTGCACTGACTCTAGAAATATGTGGAAGACTTGATCTATTTGATAATTAACTAAGCTTAAGAGAAGGGAGACAAGAAGGGGACATAAGACTCCCAAGTTTCTAGAGCCACCTGTCTAGAGTGGTCAGCTGGGAAGATGATAGTATTTACCATGTGAAGAACATGAGAAGGGGGTGAGCACTGAAAGGATGAATGAGGAGGTCTGTTTTTAACACATGGAGTCTGAGGTATGTGCTTTCACCTATTGTGGCACTAATGACAGAAGTCATGTGTTGGAAATAAAAATGTGAGTTTGGGCAACATTTAAGTAGTAAAGATGCCAATGGTTAGGAACCAGTTATAGGAAAAGAAGGAAAGAACTTAGGTCAGAGTCCAGAGAGAAAGCATAAATTTACCAGATGAGCAGAACTGTGAGAAATAACTGGCAAAGAGGATTAGTAAATGGGTAGAGAGGAAGAAAGCCAAGATTATATGGTGGTATAGAAATCAAGGTAAAGAGTTTCAAGAAGAAGAACATGGGTAACAGTAGGGAACTGGTCTGAGTAGTCAACAAAGATGCATTGAAGAAAGGTGGATTTACCTGTAAGGAGGACATTGATATTTTAAAATGATAACTAGAGAAGGTGTAAAAGCATCTCTCTCTCTCTCAACACACACACACATCAAAAGGCAACACTAGAACTTGGAAGAGAATGGCAGGAAACTATTAAAGATTAGAAAGGAGAATGGTTGTAGGTGACGGCAGAGAAACCAGTGACAAACTCATCTGGAATCTAAGAGCTATTTACAGAGACCACACCCCAAGCTAGTGATGTTTTAAAAGGCTCTTCCTTTATCTATAACAACATCTGAACATTAGAATATTACCTTTTACTTATTTGCTACTGAAGTAACATTTTCCTTGTAGAATAACTTAAAAATTTAGAAAAATAGAAAAAAAATCCATATTCTTACCAGGAAAAGAAAAACAATATTTATACTTAATCTTTCCATCAGAATTTTTCATTTAAATTATCATTCTATATGGGGTACTTTAAAATATATTTTCTTCACATGCCATACATAAATAATTACATTGTATTACAAATTGTGTTAAGTTGGATCATTGTATCTATATGAATTTTAGACAAATAGGAATCAAACTTTTTTTTTGCAGTTTTTGGCCACGGCTGGGTTTGAACCCACCACCTCCAGCATATGGGACCAGTGCCCTACTCTTTTGAGCCACAGGCACCACCCAGGAATCAAACATTTTAAGGCTTCCAATTTAACCATGATTTTGTGGATTTTTTAAATAAATACTTCAAATAGAGAATCTGTTATTTCAGAATTAATTCAAGTTATTGAGAACAAAAATATTAGCATATAGACTATGCCCATTCATTGTGACAGTATCCACTTCTGTTATAGAAAAATACAAAAACATTGCTGTTTTCTTCTGACTTACATTTTTCTCTATAATATGAAAACTGATTGTTAAACACTTTTGTAATGGATGGTATTTCCTACTGATTGGCCACAAAGCCTACTTCAGTTATTTTTAACCAAATTAACTATCATAAGATACATAATTTATGAAAACATTTCAGTCATTAAGGTTTCTATGATTCATCAGTAAGTGATTCCATATATAAAGCCATTTATTTTCTATACTTTATACATAAACAGATGCTGGACATAGCTAGCTCATTGGTTTAAATTATTTGAACATTCACCTCTCAATATGAGCAGTTGGGCTTGGGTAGAACTGGCCTATTGCAGAACCCAAGAGGACCTTAATGTCCTCCAAGAGAATCTAGGGCATAAACTGACCTGGAATTGCACCAGCAAAGAAAAACCAAAGACACAGACTTATGTAGAGACAGACTCAAAAATAGTAGAGGCAGTCTGAAACATCTACTCAAATGGTGAGCAGAAAGTTAAGGTTGACTTAAATAAGCAACATCTCCTCAAAGCAAATCAGTATGAACAAGACGACAAAATATATATTCTGGAGATTTAATGGGGGGTGGAGCCAGGAGAAGTCTCTTGGGAGGGAAACCCAAGAAGCTGAGGCTCTAACTTAGTTATGAAGGAAACTGGCTTAGATACCACATTCACAACCTTATCGCTCCTACCCCCAAACAAAACATTTCCATTGTTGTTAGTTATGGTGGAAAAAAATTCTTCAACTTTCTCAATTATATATATTTTTTGGTTTCTTTTATCTTTCTTTTGTAGGTATGCTTTTATCAAAATAATCTTGAACTAGTGGGTCAGAAAAAACAAATTTATATTCTAACACTGCCAATGACTTGTTCTGAACAAATTATTGCAACAAATCAATGTTAGCCATGCACGGTGGTGGATGCTTATAGTCCTAACTACTCAGAAGGCTGAGACAAGGAGATTGTTCAAGCCCAGGAGTTGGAGGTTACAGTGAGTTATGATGATGCCACCGCACTCTAGCCCAGGTGACAGAACAACGCTCTGTCCTAAACACAAAACATAAAAAGCAAACAAAAATCCCATCTGCATTTCTTTAAACTTTCTATATTTTGAAAAAAGAAACATTATTTATACTGTTTATAATAATTAAAACAACAAATACTGGTCTTAGGAGGTCTACTACTATGTTTAGGGAGACAAAAAGTGGATAAAAAGCTATGAGTTGGAATAACATTACTTTCGAGTTTAGATTAGAGGATTATGCAGCACTCTCTTCACACAAATAGTTGCATTATCAAACCTAGGGCCATACAAGTGAACAGTTAGGCAACTTAGTCTGATCCCATGTAGGTGAACCAAGAATGTCCTATCTCTGTGAATTAGTTTTGTATTGCTAGATGACAAATTACCACAAACCTAGAAACTTAAAATAGTCTAAATTTGTTATCTTAATATTTCCCTAAGTCAGGATTGCAGGTAGAAATTATGTGGCTCCTCTGCTCAAGGTTTCATACAGCTGAAATCAAGGGATCAAGTGGGGCTGTGGCCTCATCTGGACCTTAGGGTTCTTCCCAGTCTCACTGTTGGCAGAATTCAGTGTAACCTTCTTACTCGACAGCTTATTTCATGGAAGCCAGCAGGAGAATCCCTCTCTACTATACTAAGAAACAACAAAAATATCAAGAAAAAATTAGGTGTGTCATGAATGCATATATGTAGATACTAGTCTCTTTTTTCAGTTATAGAATGAATATACACAGATCTTTATAAAAAGTTTAAATTTATCAAAACTTATGTGCACAAACACTTAACAGACCATATATGATGCCATTTGCAGCCAAGAGAAATTTCAACAAACATAACGATGCAATATTAAGTCATAACTGCATAAATTAACTAAAGTACATGTTAATATTACTGTATTAAGCAAGTAATCTTGCAGCCATCTCCTGCTGCTTTTGCAGTGAGCTCAAGTGCTTTGAGTATCCACTTGAAGCAGTCTATGCATGCATGTTTCCACAGGAGCAGTCCATCTCGCCAGTAAATCTCATGTTACAGTCAAAAGTGATCTTTTGTGGTTCTTGCATATTTTTCGTCATGTTTACAGCAATACCATAAATCTTGAGAAACACCATGGGATCCACACGACGTGCCATGGGTGATGCCAAAAGTATTTTCCAGGAGCAGAGAAATGTCATGACAATATGAGAGAAAATTGAATTGCTTCATAAGTATCCTACATTGAAGTCTGAAGTTGTGGTTGACCCCCTGAATCCAGTCTAAGAACCATTGCAAAAATATAATAGGATATTTATGAAGCCAGCTATGCTCGCAGGCATGAAAACCTTGTACCTTTTGCAAAATCTTTTATATTTCTTATTGAAAATGCAGCTTTTTCTGAATGCAGGACTGTGATGAGAATGATATACCTATAGATTATAATATGATTTGAGAAGAAAACAAAGTCATTATATGACAATTTAAAGCCAAAGGATGGTGAAGGATATAAAGCTGGAGAATTTCATGCCAGCAAAGGATGGTTTGATAATCTTAGAATTAACTCAAATAATGCGTAGATTATAAGAGAAGTGGTTTCTGCTAACCAAGAAATGGCAACTACGTTCTCAGATGTCATTTAAAAAATCATTGAGGAAAAAAGATAGTTGCTTTGACAGGGTTTTAATACAAAGGGAATTTTTTGAAAAAAATAAATCCCACAAAGGATGTTTATTAGAAAGGAAGAGGCACAAGCATCCGAATTTAAAGCAGGAAGGGATAGGGTAACTCCACTCTCTGTACAAATGCAGCTGAGTTTATGCTCAGGACTGTCTATAAAGCTGTTAATCCCTGAACCTCGAGGGGAAAAGATAAACACTAGCTCTGATTCTTTGAGTTGTACCACAGAGGGACTGGGCAATGAGAACTCTTATTCTGGATTGATTTCTTCCATGCTTTGTTCCTAAAGTCAGAAAGTACCCTGTCCAGAAGAAACTGTCTTTTGCAGTTCTTTTGATATTGGAAAATGCTCCTGCCTCCCCTAAGACACTCCAAGTTCACCATCGAAGGCACTGAAGTGAACTATTTGCCTCAAAACAGAATGTTTTGGAAGCAGGAGTGTTTGGCTTTAGATAGGAGGATCAACGGATCTTTAATGCCCATTACAGAGGGAACCGTATGGAGAGGATTGTCAATGCTATGGAAGAGAACCCCGACAGATTATCAAGAAAGTCTGGAAGGATTCCCCATTGAAGATGCTATCATTGTTCTATTAAAAGCTGTGAAAGCCGTCAAGCCAGAAACAATAGATTCCGGCTGGAGAAAAGTATGTCCAGATGTTGTGTATGACTTCATAGGATTTGCAACAGAGGAAATCAAAGAAATCATGAAAGAGATTGTGGATACAGCAAAAAAAGGTCAGGGATTAAGGGTTTCAAGATACGGATCTTGAAGAAATTCAAGAGCTAATAGACACCACACCAGAGGCATTAACAGAAGATGCTTCTGAACCAGTGCCAGTGAGGAAGAAGATGGAGAAGAAGCAGTGGCAGAAAACGACTTGACATTTGACAATCCAGCAGATGGGATCCAATTATTCAAGACCACTTCTGATTCCTTTCATAACATCAACCCTTTTATGATACAAGCACTGAAACTAAATAGTAGAAGAAGAATTGGTCTCTACAGAAACATTTTTAGAGAAATGAAAAAGCTGAAAAATCAATCCAAAATTGCGATGAATTTTTACAAAATTACACCAATGTGCCTGCCTCTCCTGCCTCCCTTTCCATCTCCTCTGCCATCCCTGAGACACCAAGACTGATCCTCCCTCTTTCTCCTCCTCCTCCTCCTCAGCCTACTCAGTGTGAGGATGACAAGGGAGAAGAACTTTATGATGATCCACTTCTACTTTATGAAAAGTTAATATATTTTCTCTTCTTTATGATTTCCTTAGTAGCATTTTCTTTTCCCTAGCTTACTTTATGGCAACAATAAAGTATATAATACATACAACATAAAAAATATATGTTAATCGACAATTTATGTTATCAATAAGGCATCTGGCCAATAGTCAAGTTTTGGGGACTCAGAAGTTACGCTTGGATTTTCAACTGCATAGGAAGTCAGCAATACGCTAACCCTTGTATTGTTCAAAGGTCAATTGCATTGTAATTTGTTCATTTCAAATACTCACTGAGCTCTTATATTCAAGGCAGAGAAAAGACACATGGCCGAAGACTGCAGGCAAGGCTGTTAACTGGGCCAGAATTTAGATGATGCAACCTGCCCTCTGTTGTATCAGGAAGACCTCATCCAGTGGATGGGTCACAGTTCAGCACCAGAAAGCAGAGGACAGAGAGGAGGGCTCCCTATATATTTATCAGTTAGTACAGATAATAGAAATCTTGGAAGAGGGCAGGACTCCTTTAGTTAACTGGCTGGACATAGCCTATTATCTTTTCCTGAAATTGTGACTAGGCAGAGCCACTGTGGGCTGCTGGAAACATCAGCATTCTGAAGACAGGTTCACACTCCTCTTGCATGTTTGAAGGGGGATCCTCAGAAGTTGGCTAACCCAGAGACATGAACAAGTGTCCTCAGAGATTTCACCCTGACCTCACCCTATGACTCACCTAGACCCAGGGTTAGCTGTGCAAAACTGTGCTTAGGGAGGAGCTGGTAAAGAGGGACAATGCCAAATGCTGCTTCATTGAGGAGTCAGCTGACCAAGAAGTGGAGAGGACATCGGGACATCTTGGGTACCAGAGTCTCTCTCACAAGAACGGTGTCCCCCATTGGTCTACAGGACTTGTCTAAGGAGATAGCCACTGCCATTAGCACTGAGCATTAAACACTGCAGTGACACCATTTCCTACCTGGCCCTGCATGACACAACTAAATTGCCACAGCTTTAAGGAAACATGGAAATATATGTACCTGGAATTTCCAATGTTTCCAATTGGAGGTATTTTCTGACACTCAAAAGGCACATAATAGGAACATTGTAACAAATGCAGTCATATGTTGCTCACAGTGAGGATACAGTCTGAGAAATGGGTTGTTAGGCGATGATGTCATTGTGTGAACTTCATAGATTGTACTTACACAATTCCAGATGGAACAGCCTACTGCACCCCTGGGCTATGTGGTATAAACATATAGGGCCTAGGCTATAAACCCGTACAGCATGTTGCAGGACTGACACTGCGGGTAATTGTAACACAGTATTAAGTATTTATTAAGTATTTAGATTTGTATCTAAACATAGAAAAGTTGCAGTCAAAATAAGGTCCTATATCCTTATGAGACCATTGATGCATGCACTGCCATTGACTGAAATGTCTGTAAACAGCACACGCCTGTGTCAGACATCAAAAATTGTGTCCATTGTCCTCTAGAAAACGTTAACAGGCTTTAACACCAAGTTTACAAAATCTTCAGCATCCAAGCTCATAAACTAGGAATTAGTGCTTTGGAAGTATCTGAGAATTGCAAAGTAGCATCCCAGAATATCCACAGTTATTGATGTGCCCTTTGGAGGATTGACTACACACCAAAGTTCTTCTTAAGAGACATTGTAGCATACTTTTCTGACGTGAGATAGGTTTAACAGTTGGATTTTATAGCTCTACTTATTGTTATGCTTCTGATAACACTTGGCTTTTATTTTTCTCCCTTTGGATGAATCATATGCCTTGGAGACTTGACTATTTCCTTAGTTGTACTCTGATGTCTTGACTTCAGCTTTCACTGAAGCATAAGAGGACAATGGAGATCATAGTTTTCTGAGAACAATTTTTGCGCTTACTTCTTCTGATCACTTTACTTTTTTTGTTTTGTTTTGTTTTGTTTTTTAACTATCCAGGAAGGATTAAAATTAATTTTGAGGCTCTAAAACAGAAAATCTATTGCAATTTGTTGCAGCTACTATGTTACCATTGCTTAGCCTCAAACCCACTGGCAGGGAGGCTGTCTGTGAGGTGGAGGTGGGACTCTGTTCCATATTTCTGCTCTGCCAGCTCCGGAGGGGGTCAGCAAGCCCAGAGGAGGGAGAGGAGCCTTGCTTTTTTCTCTTTGCTGCTGCTTGTCTCCCTGTCGCTGTGCTCCGCCTTCATCTATTCTTATCATCCCCGTGAACAAGACTCTAGCAACATTCTGCACCCTGGCCGTGTGGCAATTGAGGGCCATTTGCAATTTTGCAGCACTTGAAAAATCAGCCATTTCTGCATAAGTCTGGGTCCCAGCCCATGAGTTGGAAGAATAACTTCCACCTCCTCCCTTTTTCCCTCACCCCAGAGTATGGTAACCACTTCTAGAAATTATCCCTCTGTCATAACTTTAGTTTTTATCCATTTAGTTACCTAATTAACAACTTTCTACATCACAATCAATTCTGTACACTGCATTTTATCTAAGTAACTAAGGTGATTTGTGCTTCCTGATTGAACAGTGACCAATCCAGACTTTAAATGCTCTCTTATTTGGATTTTTCTCAGTCCTATTTTTGACTTATGTGCTCTCTCTCTCTCTGTGCATATCTTATATAAGGGAATTCAAATATTTTCTGAATTACAAAAAATGGACTAGTGTTTAATAGAAACAATTTTTGGAAAATTTCATCTCAATGATGTATAGTAAGGAGAAGTCATTTTGGTTTTATTTGATATGATAATTGTCACCTAGTATTCTTCTAGCTTTACCTAATGGAATAGACTCTGGGCTACGGATTTCACATAGATTAACTAACTCCTCATCAAAACTCAACGAAGTAGGCATTATGATTATCATCTCTGCTTTCCAGTAAGTAGGAGTCTTAGTAAGATTAAGTAACATATTCACAGTCACAGAGATGGTAAGAGCAGAACTGGGATTTGGGGTAGCCAGTGCTCTAAATAATTTTCCTCAGTTGTATTCAGATCTTTACTGGGAGTAGTGAGTGTTCTCTTGAGTCCAGCATGACACTGGTAATTAAGCTAAGCTCAGGACATCAGTAAAACTCAGAGGGTCACAATTAGATAATTTTCTATAGTTGCCTTTCTTTCCTATAGCATTCCCTTTTACTATGATGTTATACTCTCTTGCAATATTTAACAAGCAGTAATATAAAATAAATACACTCATATTGTTTTTCCTCTCATTTTTTCTCTATATGTGTGTTCTAATATCTCTGAATCAATAACTATGCAATGCGTCCTTGAGCCCAAATATACTCAGCTCTCTCACTGGAATGCAATGCAGGGGACTCAGATTCTAACATACTATCTAGTTGACATCCTGCATAATCACCGTCCCTGGGCTTCAACCCACCATTGAAGTCCTCTCTCTCTAAATGCTTTGTTGACTCTCTAAGACCAGGACAAGATTAGCTGTCTTTTACATACTTGGAAAACTGTTCCAGTTTTGCCTTTCCCTCTAAATGTTCACCCTTCACTGCAGGGGTGCCTTAATAAAGACATACCACAAATGTTTACATAGGTCTGGAACATTAAAAATATACAACCAAAAGGGAAAAGAGCTTTATTGCAAAGAAGGACAATCTGCACATGCATTGTAAATTTTCTCTGAAGGTACATTTTAACCTACCGCTTTATTTGACCCTCTGCTGAGTACTGCATATAGGACATTTCAAATCAATATCACTTGAAATGTGTTAGAACCATCACCTGGTAATTGTCTTCCCTGAAAGAAAATAACTCATAGTAAATAACCAAGGGACTCTAGAGAGTAGTTATTTTTAGAAAGAATTGGAAGAGAGAATTAGTGCAGTGATTTTACGATGAAAAGGTCCAGGAAATGAATGCAATGTTTCAAAGTATTAACAAAAGTATTTTCTTTCTTCTGGGATGAGATGAGTAGGGAAAAGAAGGGTTGTCATTGGCCTTTAGATTTTTGTTGCTGAGTAAGTGAAAAGAAAGGGGGGGAAATGAGGTTCTTCCAATTTCAAACTGTTACAATATGGTTGCTTACATGCCTACAGAGAATTCCTGAGGGCACAAACCCCGTCACAAATCGGTACACATCAGCATTTTGCATAAAAAGGAAACATCCATATCTGACTCAGGCAACAATGAAATCAATATGGAAACATTTTCAGAGAAGTCCTGCAGGTTTTTTATGCATTTGCAGCTAGTATATTGTGCAAGAAAGTCTTCTGACTGTTTAATAAATCAAATTTAGATCCACAGTTCCTAAACTTCCGTGATTTTCTTTATCATCGCCTGGAGAGCACCCTGAAGACACGAAGTCGCATTTGTTTCTCCTACTGTTTCCATCATTAGATGGTTTGTCTCTCTGCTGGTTTTTTTGATGAATTTAAAGACAGGGGTTAAATTCATATCTTATCGTCTTTCTATCTCAGCCTCCACCAAAGCTTGCAGAATATCATGGAACGAGCATCTGGCCCACTCCAGAGACAGAACACTGCCCTCTGCCCTTCACCTTGGCCCAGCCCTCACCGTCAGTAGGATCATGCCGATTCATATAATTGCATTTGATTTTGTTTACCACTGAGTGTCTGAGCTACCTATATGTATAAAAGAATTATTTTCAATACTTCACAAAGTATATTTGAAAATATTTTACAAACCTATTAAAGATAATATGTATCTTCAAGAAATTGTGAATATTATTCAAAGTTTTATGGATGGCAGAAATCTATTGCTCCAAACGCAGTTTAAAAAAATAGATGAGATGCTTTAAAGAAAAGTGGAATTTTTATATTAATGTGATTGGCCCATCATAATCTTAGTATTAGATTAGATGTTAGTATTAGATTAGAAGAAGGAATAAGTTGTTATTTCCCCTTAATAACTTAGCTATCATGATCAATAAGTAGAATAAAGGAACCCATTAATCAGCACAGCTTGGTTAGGTCAGAGTTCCCAGATTTTAGGTTAGACTACCTTGCTGTATGATACCCAACTTCTATTGTACTCTCATATTCTATTTGTATCAAGAATATAATTGTACACACATATTTTTTCCTTAGAAGCAAGACCTGTGAAGAACTTATGTTTGTTTTCTCCAAGACTCGTAGTCAAATGCCTTTGCTTATAGTATGTTCAAAATAAATGCTTGCTGAATGAATGAATGAATCACCAGGCTGAGCCCTTCGACTGTACAAAGAATGATAAGATATTCTTGGTGCCATCAGTTCTATGCAAGTTCATGTAACTGAAGTGTTTGCAGTGCACAGGCCAAGGATAAGAACCTGTGGTTGAGAGACCATGTTTTTCAGGAATTGTAGGAGTCACTTGCCGGTAAGTGCTATAGAGAGCCAGGGACACAGAGTGCACTGGTTAGGATCTGGGTAGAAGTGAAAGCAGTTCTTGGGGGGTGCTAAATAATGAAAGCTGATGAGTGCGGTCTCCTGAGGATGTGATGAGTTTGTGTGGCTGCAGGGAGGGTGGGAGTGATACAGGAAGGTGAGGTGAGTAGAGACATGTGGCTGGGCGGGGAAAGGGACTTTCACTGGCAATCTGACCCAAGGTCTTTGCACAAAGTAGTAGAGTGACCATTTGTGGCTAGCATCTTAGTTTCCTATCCTTGTGCTCTAGGGAAGGAAGAGGAACAAGTAAGACTGGTCGGCGCCCTCTTTGGGCAAGCTATCTAAAATCAGGAAAAGCAGTCCTGGGGTACATTTTGTGAAGAGAAAATTCATATTTTTCCCCCAACAAGTCTTGGTAGCTTTTCAATTTCAGGGAATATTTCTCAGAGCTTCAAAATGGAGTGGAAAGAGCAAGTTGGTAGTTGAATTCCCTACGGGTGCTGACCAACTATGATTCCTCCAGCGAGACACAAAGCAGTTTGAGGGTTTCCATCTGTAATCAAGGACAGTGGTACCCATTTCACATGGCGTGAGGATCAGAGGTTAATGTATCCGACCTGTTACAACAGGCATTCAGTATAAGATGAGGCGGCTGCTACTGTTATTAACGTCACTATCGTTCTTATATTTTGCTTATGTGTTATATAGTTCCTCTCTAGTCCAGAAGAAAAATAACCCTGAGACTCTTTTGTTTTAAAAATTTATAAATATTTCTTGACTAAATACGATATTCCTGGCATCTATCAGGCATTAAACATATTCTTGGTGAACGAGACAGATTTGACCATTCCTGTCATGGAAGGTTTTACTCAATCAATATCGATTGCAATACCTAGCAAACACTCGGTATTGGTATAATCAGTACAATTCTATAAAATGAAGGTTCAGCATGAGCAAAAGCATGAGGCAGGGAGAATTGGAGTGGAGTCAGCGAGAACCGGCTGAACGTCTCTAGATGGCTGTAGAGGGGAGTTGCCAGGAGCACCTCCCATAGCCGGGCAGAGAGGCTGGAAGGTTGGTCACAGCTCTGTGCCTCATCTGTAAGCAGGGATGAGAATGGAACTTACCACACGGGCAGCACATACCACACTGCTATGACAATTAAATACCACTAGAGGCCTCCTTATGGGTTCTGAGGCAGACAGAGTGAATAAATGGAAAGCACTTCGAATCACACTTAACACAGGGGAGCCGCTGCTCAGGTTTTCTGTGATGGTGGTGGTGCTGCGATTATGGACGTGTGGAAGCCAGGATGTGACCAGATAGTGGCGGTCCTAATGTATGGCAGTAGAGTTAGCAAAAGCTTTGTCAGGAAGCTGATAACCTTTTCCAAGGCGAGCTGTGGGAGCGCAGAAGTGGAAGGAGAGTATTCCAGGCAGAGCAGTGTGTTCAGGAAGCTGCCCAAAGTTCAGTCCAGCCAGTCAGTGTACTTAGTCCAATAGAAATTTTGATGGAAGCCACATATGTGAGTTGAAATTTTCTGGCAGCTCCATTTTAAAAAAATCAAGGGAAAGAAAAAAAAAATGAAGATAATTTTAATAATACATTTTACTTAACCCATATATCCAAAATGTTATCATTTCAATATGCAACCAATATAAAAAAATATTAAAGAGATATTCTGCACCTTTTTTTTCAGGAGACATTTTTGAAATCTGGCACATGGTTTACACATAGAACACATTTCAATTTTGGCTAATCATATTTTAAATGCTCAATGTACATGTGTCTAATGGCCACCATATTTGACAGCACAATGCTGGAGAGTCATTTGTAGCCTTCCACTCCAGCCTGGGGAGTTTGTACTTTACTCCCGGCAAGGGTGAGGAGTGGGGGGCGGGGGCATTCCGGCAGGCAGCTGGACTGAGTAAATTTGCCTTTTAGAAAGTTTACCTACTGCTACAGCTGTAGGATGATGAACTGCATATGGGTAAAGAAACAGAAGACCATCCGGACTCCCTGGCAGGTGCCCAGAAGAGGACTCGGGAACCTCAATGAGGTTGCAGCCATGGGGATGGGGGATGGAGAAGAGAAGGATAGTACAGAAGCCAAATGCATGGGTTTAGGTGACTGGCTGTTGGCTGTTTGTGGGCTAGAGAAGAAGGCAAGGACAAGAAGTGGGTTCTGCAGTTCCTTGCCTGAGCACCTGACAGCTGGCAGGGTGCTGGCAGCTCCACAAAGCAATGAAAGGGTAATGATGATTGATGATGAGCTTTGGTTAGGCCTGTTGACTATGTTGTCTGTGGTTCTGCTGCGTTGAGGTTCCCAGCAAGTTTGTAACTGCCCTTTGTATCCATAATAAGAGGCAGTGTTTTGTGGGAAGGCGGATCACTGTGGTACATCAGCTCTCCTTGAAATCGCCATTTGCCACAAAAGAAGCTGTGTTTTGATCACTTCTTGAAAGTTTTAAACTGAGACTGAGATATTTCTTTTCCTAAGACATACTTCTCCCTTCTCTCACAGTTGAGCCCATGGGCACACAGAGATCTCCCTTGTCCTTACCTGGTTGCTGTGTAGCATGATGGTGTGACCTTGTAGGCAGAATGCCGAGGTTCTAATTCCAGCTTTACTAACACTATCAAACCTTGGATATTCCTTAACTTGCGGGCCTCTTTCCTCAGTTGTAAAATAGAGTTAATACTATTCGTTAGCTTATCGATTGGTATAAGGCTGAAATGATTCCTAGCATACAGTAAGCACCATCTAACTCTTTAGGAAATAAACACGCTTTAGGCATCCTTAGAGACAGTGTCCTCTTTGTAAACAGGACATGATGATGTGACATTCTGTATCTTCATTGTCTAAAGCATTCAGATTTTATCTGCATACCCAGTAATAAGAAAATTGCTACTCTCTATTTCAAATTAATCCCAGATATTTTCATTAAAGTATCTGTAATCCTGTTTTTATCTTCTGAGTATGAGCTATTACAAGAGCAAAGAGCCTCTACTGATAATTCTTTTATCTGAGTGTGTATATGTACACACATGTGTGTATATATAAATAAGTAACAATGATGAGAAGTAATGTGTAACAGTGGGATTTCCATTTTAAAAGGATTTTTTCCATGTATGTTTCTTTCTTCTTTCACTAGAGTTTAAGATGTTCATTTTTCTCCTTAGTTTTAGGGAGAATAAAAACAGTAATGAAAGAGTGCACCCAACTGAATTAAGTACTCAATTGTTTCTAAATATTTTTCTAAATACTATTTTATTAAGTACTCATTTGTTTCTAAAACAAATATTGTAAAATAATTAAGTCAAGAGTTTAAAAAATTCTAGTAGCCATTTCAGTATATTATATTCTTAATTCTAGATTATGATGGTGTGTAGTATGGGCTTCCTGTCAGCTTATGAAAATGCTGAATTATCACCCAGAAAGGGTTGGAATGTGGTCTATTCTGCTCAGAAAAAGTGCGTCTGTGAATACAATAATACATACACACCCGATAGAGGAGCTGGGTTTCTAATGGCAAATATGCATTCCCTGTGGAGGTTGGGCAGGGACAAGGGGGATTGTCCCAGATGGGCAGCGCCTATAATCATAGGAAGAAATCAAAACATCTAGTCTCTGCCCTCAATGAGCCGTCACCTGGGTGGAGTGTTGGAGACTGACTTGTAAGTAACTAATTATAAGATAATGTGGCCAATGTCTGATAGAAGGGAACATCCTATTTTTTAAAAAATGAAGAGAGGAAAATATATTTCCTTAGGAAAATTAGGGAAGGCCTGATACAGGAGACATTTCATGACAAATGGGGACTTTCCATTCTCTTGCCAAAGCAAAAAATTAACTCTAACTGGAGAAGTTAGTGCATTGAGCACAGACACATGGATCCTCCCTCTGGTAGGATGTTAGGGCTACACAGGTGAGCAAGTCTCTTGCTTAGTTTACCAGGAATTCTCTGAGTTGAGGAGTCCATGCACTTCGGGTGAAGGAGATAATCCCAACACTTATTCTATTTAAGGAATCCAGGAACGTTTTGGGTGACACAAAAGTTCTTTTCTGTCCTTTTCAGAGTCTGGGAAAGGAAGGGCAGAAAGAAAGCAAGGAACAGACTGTTCCAAGATAGTAAGGGGGTAGGGACTGAAAGAAACCTCAAAGCAAACCATGTGGCACCCAGGAGGATTGCTTACTGATGTACGTGTTGGTGGGAATGGAGGAGTAAGAACACAGTCTCCTTCGACTTTGGCTTGTTTCAAACACCTTAGTTGCTCAGTCCCAGGCACTTTCTTAAATGCATTGCATACATTGATTTGTTCCCCTGGTCTCTCTGTACCTTCTAGTCAAGATAATACCTTCAATGAAATAATTTGGACAGCAGCATTCCTTGTTGGGTATATAATTTTTTTCTTTTTATTTCACAAGCTTTGGGGGTGCAAGTCATGTTTGTTACATGGATATATTGTACAGTATTAAATTCTGGGCTTTTAGAGTGCCCATCACCCCAATAGTTAGTGTGCCCAATTGGTAATTTTTCATCCCTCATCCCTCTTCCACCTTTCCCCTTTAATCTCCAAGTCCATTATACCACTCTGTAGGCCACACAGACCCATAGCTTAGTTCCCCCATCTGAGTGAGAACATAGCATGTAACGTTGATTTGAGCATAACACTGCTAGTCATGTTGCTGTTTCCATCATAGGTAAATCAGACAACTGACACAAAGTGCAGAAGCAGGAGGTAGGCATAACGTCAAAGAGACTAGAAAGCTTCATTTGGTTCACATAACCACTTTCAAAGCCCCTGGCACTAAATCTGTAAACACATATAGACGTTACTTCTCCAATGGATTTACAGGTACATTTGAAAAGAGTTAAGTTTTAGGGAAAACATGTAAATGATTCTTGAACATAGTTCTATTAGAAAACTCCACTCAAAGATAATATTTATTCAGAAGGGCAAGCCCTCTAGACCAGAAACCAGGAATCCTGGGTCCTCTGGGTGCGTGACCTTGAGTTTCTCAACCTCATCTATAAAACAATAGGGTGAGCTTGCTGTTTTCTAAGCTTCCTTTCAGTTCTTTCCTTGTTAAATAAGTAAAATATTGAGACATAAAATAACTTGGGTGGTTGCCAATTTTTTTGTACTGCAAATCTAGCAGAATTATTATAAATACAAGGTTTCTTAATTCAAGGAAAATAATCGTTGGTATCATTTTTGATCTGCTAATTTAGTAACCTAATTTATAAACCTAACCAATTACTAATGATGACTTTAGGGTTTTTGTAGGATTATGATAACAACTTGAATGAAACTCTACTAACTCGCGGTCTTAAAGTTTTATATAAACACTTTTGGCATATCTTATCTACTTTATGATCTATAATAGACAAGTTAATCCAATTACAACAAGAAATAGTTGGCTGCATAAAATATGCATTTAGAAAACTAAATCAGGGGCTTGGTACTAAAAATTCAGTATGTGAAGAATCAAGTAGGAATATGAGTTTCTAAATATAGAAATTTATTCACTAATAAGGTCTAAAGCTTGAAATTAGGCCAGCATTGTACTTTACAAGCTAAATAGCTACAGTTAAAACCAAAATTGGGAATTTTGGACAAACATTTAGACGCTGCTGCTTTGAAGTTTAGAAAAGTGATATGAATAACCACAAACAAATGTCATATTAATTTTTATTTAGGTTAATTTTCAACTTTTTAGTATGCTTTTCTTTTCACATACTGCATATAGTATTTTGAGTGAGTAATGGTCTTTAAATTGTTATAGAACTTCCTTCCTTCACTCGTAAGTATAAAAGATTCATTTTGTTCTTTTAGAGGGAAAAAAAATTACAAGTATTTAGGATGATATGTGGTGATAACTCTTTGTAAAATCTTATTGATAGAGAACACTGGAAAAATAGATATATAAAGAACAAGCTATTTGCTTTTAGAACTGAAGAAGGACTTATTATTTGAATATCAGATGCAAATTTTCATAATTAAAAAATATAAGAAACAAATTATTTACATGAAAAATCTTAAATCAATAGAGTATAGAATAATGCAGGTCATGTATCATACTTATAGACTGTATCACATAGTTATGTGTGGAAAACAGAATGTTTATTCTGAAATATCTGGATTTAATATCTAAAAGAACTCTGCTACACTCTAGTTATTAATTTTAAGTATATTTAATTTCTCTGAGCAGCAATTTTCTTTTTTGTAAAATGGCTTAATATTTATAGAGTTGTTTAAAAAAATTAATGAAGCACTGTAGCAAAGGGCCTTTCAAAATTCTGGTAACTGAGGAGTTGAGTTGGGAGAGGCATGTCTTCTGATTAGGATTTGACTATTAGCCAATATCGATAAATAAATTCCCAGTAAGATTTCTTAGAGCAACCCTGGGGTGTTCTTATTTATGTTATATATCAAAAATATGTGCATCCATTCTAAGTTTTGATCTTAGTATGGATCTTCTCTGAGTACATTTAATACCTACTCCTTGGGTCTCATTTTACTGTATGAACTTACACCCTGGCATTGTTATACTGAGCTTAACAGGACCCTCTTGGAGAGAAAACTGTGCAATTCTGTCCAGGTAATGGGAATCATGGTTTTCAAACAAGTTAGCGATGGTGTCGTTAGGGGGATGTTCACTGCCAAATACCATTTAGGATATACTTTTCATTTGCTCTGAAAAAAATCACATTGCTTTGAAAGTCTTTCCAGATTTCTTTAAATGAAATCCAGAATACAGTAAATTAGAACCATTCCTTAGAGGTCCTGATTACGCACTGATTTTTTAGCAAAGAACAAAAATTAAGCCAACTTTGAGATTTGTAAAGAAAGCACAATTATTTCAAATAGTCCTCTACTAGTGAAAAGAACCACCTAAATGTACCTCTGATTATGTTCTAGATAAATGAGTTTAGGCACCAATTTTATTTCAGAATTGCATGTGTGTGGTGTATGGCCAGGTAGCACCAGATAGTAGCTAAAGATCTTCAGGGAAGCACTGGGAGCAATTGGACAATTGGACAGGGTGCTCTCTATTTTGGAATTTGTCCTCCCTTGAGCAAGCCAAGCTGGAGAATGGTGACCCTGGAGCATGGGGCAGGTCCATTTATTTACTCAGATTCTGCCCCACGGCTGAACTCATGAATGAATGATGTGTTATTTGGGACGCAGTACAAGATGATGATGCCTAATCCATTTCATCAATATGTTCATGATTCTCTTTAGCTTCTGTGCCTTGTTATTTTAAAAGTTAGTTGCTATGACCTGATACACATGTGCATTTTGATCACTACGTTCTTTTGCGAAGGTAGATTAAAACAGCATATGCTTCCATAAAGTGAAGGAAAGTTTCTTTTTATGTGGGATTCATTCTTTTCTGTTTGTTGGGTGAGATGGTCTGCTTTCCAGGGCTGCAGGTGTTTCATGCACTTTTTTTTTTCCTTTTGCAGTTTTTTTTTGGCCAGGGCTGGGTTTGAACCCGCCACCTCCACCATATGAGGCCAGCGCCCTACTTCTTTGAGCTACAGGCACCACCCCCTTATTTTTCTTTTTTCTTCTGATAGATATTTGAAATCCTTTAAAATAAAATTCCATTATAGAAGGAAGACTAGCCTTTAAGGAGCCTTATCCTTAAATTTACTTTTAAATAATAAATTTGCTTTTGAAAAATGTGTCATGCTGATTCTGGCACCAGTTCCAAGTCAGTCATTTGTATAAAACTAGTAAAAGGGTTTTTTTTTTTTTTTTTTTTGAGGCTTCCCTCTTACAGAAGCATGTTAACATAGAATTGGGATGTATTTCCAGATGTAACTTTGGATTAACTGACCTTAAAATTAAATTTGCATTTTTCAGGAATGCTCTGAAATTTTGGTCTTGAAATAATGACTCTCTTTAAAAATCTTGATGATTTAAGGGTGTTATTTTTATACCTTCCTTGAGAGAAAGAGTAGTTTTACATGACCTTTATTTCATAGGTAATAGGGAAAAGAATTCTCATTTTTTTCTTAAGTCAAATGAGTTAGTGGAGAGCAATGAAGCAAGCCCCAATTCTGCTAGGGTTATGGTTCCCCAAGGTGAAATTTAACAATTCTAATTCAAAACAATGTCCTAAAAATAAATTAGAATAACACCTAAAATGTTACATGTGGATAAATATTTTGAACCTTTAAATTGAAAAAACAATGCATATTAATACAAATTATAGTTCAGAAGGAAGATTAAGTTATTTTCTAAAAATGTGGGGGTTTTGTGGTTTTAAACCGATTTTTTAATATGATTTAATTTCAATGTAGACAATAAAACTTCCTATGTAATGAAAAGGTGGTGGTTATTTTGAGTACAGAGAGTATGTGATATAAAGGGTATTACCTTTGGAAGTTTATGAGCCTAAAAGTCAACATAATAAAACATTATAGTCTTAAAGGGAGGTTATGTAAATGTGTTACTAAAAGAGTAAGTATATAAATGAATTTTCTACTTATGTTGTAGATGTCCATTCAGCTCCAACATATATCATGCAAATGTGTATTTACCAGAGAGACCTTTAAAAATATATCAGACATAGGAACTTTTACTTTTTTAAATAAAAGTATGTTAAGTACATTATCTTCATTTAGAGAATTACATTAGCACTGTCAGAATTAGCCTGTGGTATATTATTTAAATAGATAGTCTATACTTCCATGAAGAGTGAATTTGCTGCCTGCGTAACTTTAAAAATTGAGTCAGAAGAAAAACAAAATAACACAATCCACTTCCCTAAATTATACAAACCAGAAAGTCACACCCATGACTTTCCTCACCAAGGGCGAGCCTACTTTGTAGAAGAAACGCTGCATTATATATTTTTGAGGCTTTGTTTTAGAAAGAAAACCAGTTATCGGTGTCCACAGTATGCAACATGGCCTTCTGTTTCAAAATCTTCTAAAAATATCTCAACTAACCTCCTCACTTACTAAAAGCCTGTCTAGTCTCTTGTGAGCTAGTTGTACTGTTTGCAGTGTGCCTGGGTGACTTTCTTAAGCTCACTCATAAAGTGAGATAAAATACACGGTTCCTCCTGGGCCCATTTTTCTTTTGGATGCTTTAAATATGTGGGTAGAGAGTGGGTTGGAAGAAAAAAGAGAATGTGGGCCTGAAAGTCTATTTGAGTGTTAATTCAATCATCTTCATTCGAATGAATGCAATGTGTTACAGCTGTGTGTGTGCGTGTGTATGTGGTTGTATGATTTCCTCGCTCGGGTCTGGTTCATTCCGAACAAAATTTTGAAAAATGTGTGAATTGTATCGAACCCTGCTCCATCATCCTCTTTCCTCTCTTTTCTTTCCCTATGCTCATAAATGACCCAATTTATGAACATGCAAGCTGGTATTCTTTTTGGTTTGTATTCTTCCTTAGTAAAGGGAGATCACAAATTCCTGAGCATAGACAAACTGCTGTAATCAGTAAAGTTTGAAGCTGACACACTTATGGAGTCCTGCTTGCCAAAAATAGGATTTCATTTGTACTGGAATTTTTTTTCCCCTGAACCAGTTTTGCCAATGCTGTTGTAAACGCCAACTTCGGCATTGCAGGTTTGGGGATCACAATGTTTCAGTAGGTGGCGCTTCAACACAGCCCACCTGCTCCAGGGTTTACGTGTGTGCTCGCTCAACTTATTAATACCTGTGGTGCATCAAAGAGGCTTGGCCCAGTTTGCTAACATTGCAGCTAGATTGTTGTCTAACGACGTCAGATGCAGCTGAAATATCTAGGCAGGAAGGACAGTTACTGTCGGTCCTTGATAATTATTTTAACACACATACCTTCATTCAAGTATACCTCTACTAACTTTACTAATATTAAATCAGAGAAAGCTGATCTTAAGACATCAATGATGTAATAATATTACAATATTTTTAACTTCATATTTACATGCACGTTTGATTGGCTTATTTGTCGATATCCCGTTATATACGTGTCCATTTTTCCTCTTAAAAAAACAATTTTGTGAAATTTTTGCACCATTAATTCTTAATTAAAAAAGAGAGAGAAATCGTCTCTTTCAAATACTCATATTATTTAAATAAAAGAGAGAATTTATGAAAATACCAAAAGTTCTTTTCTAGATTTGGTAAAAGAAACCACCTGCAGCCGTGCTCTCTGACATGTCTATAAATTGACATAAACCAGGATGATTAAGTGGACGATAAGCCACATGTCACCAACAAATAGGAAGAGAGCTGCTGGGAGAGAAATGTACTCTGAAAGGGCTTCGCAGCACCAAGGAAGGTCCCTGTGGTTCATTGACCTAAAGTATCTGCAAATTTCCCCTATAAGATGACGAGGAAAGAGAACAGACTACTTAGCAGGAACGAGGCACTTATTTCTAAAAGATGAGAAACGGACCACATTCCATTTTACCCTCTGATTTGTTCACCAACATTCAGAGTTCAGAATACCACAAGTATTTTAGATTATTGTACAATTTCCTAGAGTTTTATTGAAATCTTCTAAACATACACTAACTAGATTTCTCATTTGAAAATAATAATTCTAGAAAAGACCCCCTGTTTCTCTTTCATAACCTCTGCCTTTCAATCTGCCGCTTTTGTATAAATAGACATGAAATACACATTTTCAGGAGTGCAAGTGATTAGAAAATAACTTCATAACTATTATTTAATATATCCTGTTGGTATGAAAACTTAATTTACACATATTAATGGCCTGTACAATCGATGGGAAGATAAACTGGATCAATGAAGAAACTAAAAGAATAAAAACGTTTTTTTTTTCATTTTTCCTAGGTCATCTGTGGTTTGTGTTGTGATTCATAGAAACTTAACAAATTAAAGAAGAGTACATTTTGCATTCCACTGTATTTATGAAAAACTTTCAGATAATAAAGCAAGCGAACATAATAAAGCATAATAACATAATGTGATTTTAAAAATAATCAGTGATTTAAATAGTGAACACGATTTTTTCATCCCTGAAAAAGCTGGTACGTCATAGGAAAAAAGCCAACCTGACCTTTTTTCTTTCGTTTGTAATTCTTGATAAAATTATTACAGATATCAAAGAAATGAATTCAAATTCAATTTTAAAATTCTTCTTTCCTCAACACCACGATATGGATCTCTTCATTATGTAAGTTTAAGTTTCTTTTTCAGAGAAACGTTATCTTTTCTATGTGTGTCTATTAGACTTTAATACTTGTTCTCTATTTCCGTTTATTTTTAAATATAGCTTTCCTATGAAGAAGAAGAAAAGAAGGCCCTCTAAAACTTCACATCTTTTTTATTAAAATATATTGACATCCCTTGCTTCGTTGACTTTTTATTACATTCTTGAGGTTAAAAAAAAAAAAAGATTGTCATTGTCAGCTCAGCTTTTGCTCTGATTTCTGAGTGAAGATTTCTGGCATTTTCTCTTTGCTTGCAGCTTCGTGAATATTTTTCCCCCTCAATCTTATTTTCAGTAGAAGTCAGATTAAAAACAAACAAAACTGAAAGGTTTGGAATTTATTTTTCCCTTTTCCATAGGTTTTGTGCCACAAAATGCCAACATAAAGGATAGTCTTGCATCAGGCCCCCTTGGTCACTGCTGCCTCCTCTGAGGCCCTGGCATCTGTCAGGGAGGAACACTCCAATCTGGGCTCCCCACTGAGCTGAGATATGGCTGCCTCCCCCAATAAAGGGCCACACCACTCTGAAGCCAAAACACGGGACCATCTGATGGAGTCTGGCCTAATGAAAGTCCAGCATGGGGCTAAATGAGTTTCTACCACTGCTGGGTGAGGGGCTAATGATAAAACAGCTCCCTGGGCTCACTGCTGCTGTTGGTATCTTTGTCAGGGCATATGGCAGTTGGCTGAATGCCTTACATGTGAGATTTCCGATCAGATTTACCCTGAGAATGTGTAATATCTTGCTTCCTCTCATCCCTCCCCTGGCTTTCTTTGGCCTTCCTCTTCCTTTGGCTAGCCTGTACTCTGATGGTCTTTCAGGATGATTCTAGGGGCGTAAATACTTTCTTTTGGGAGTATATTGTAAAGCTGTAAAATTTTTTTAAAAAATTGAGTGGAAAGCAGAAAAAAATGGAAGACAGAATAATATTGAGTGTTACACCCAGTGGGTGGTTTTCTTCCCTAGGAGCTAAAAGCATCAATTTCATAGAATCAAGGGAACCAGCTTGAAACTTGTTGCACACAGTAACGCTAACTAAAAGCATTCTTTATCAGGTGCTTTTCATTTCTTTTTCCGAGTTTACACCCCATCACTTATGTGATATATTTAGGAATTGCGTAATTTTGGAGTGGTTTTCATTACAATTTTTTTCAAGTTGAGTTAATTAAATACTGTACAGAATAAATGTTATTTGGTTTACTGGTTATTCTTGTCCTTAGAAGTTCTCAAGAGAAGACACATTGGGAGAGTTCTGACTTATGGGTACACTGTGTAATGAAGTTTTGGGTTTGGGGATATGCTTTGGTTTGATCAACGCTGATTTGCATCACAATATGGATTATCCTGGGAAAATCCCTACAATAAATATTAAAGCAACCTTCTAAATCTTAGGAACATGCGTGTTTTACTCTTTTAACATTCATAAGTTCATTAAACATAAATAATTACTTCCATGCCAATTCTTATAATTTAATATTGCCTGTATGTAATTGTCTCTGAATTTGATTTGTTCCCTTCTATAATTTGGAGACATGTTCTTATTGCTGTTATTCTTTTACATGCAGATTAAAGGGTTGAACATTAAGAGGCAAGATCACAAGGGCCTAATATAATAGCACATTTTATCTTTTACATTATAAATTCACACATCTAAAGAGCAACGGGGCTAGGCAGAAGATCTTAAAGCTTAGCTATTTTGATATTTAAAGGTCATGTTTTTGGTTTTTTTTCCTAAAGTGTCTTTCTTTTTTTTTTTCACTGTCATTCAACCTGCATTTCTGTCAGAAAACTCCAGGACAAAAATACAATGTGAAAATTGCACGGCTGCAAGGAATAGCCCATTCTCATCTAAATATAAGTGATCCTTTCATAAACTTGTTCTGAAGAATTCTAAATGAAATCTCTTTAAAAATCACATGTTTCCTACTGAATGAACCCATTCGTGTTGCCTGGTTCCACATGGGCCCCAGGTGGTCCCCCGTGTCGGCCACGCGGTCAGTGATAGGATCTATATGAAATTGTTTTCTTGTAAATCGCATGGTGCAGAAATATCATCACGTTCCACATGCCGTATGCCCCATTTTAATTTATTCCCATGACAAAAACTCCATTAATATAATTTTGGAACAAAGTAAAAATGATAGGAATTTTCTGTGTCACTGAAAAAGCCTGCTTTCTTCTTAAGGAAATATTGCTTTAAAAATGCAAGAAAATCCAGTCGCTGATTTATGAAATTTCTTCTTAAAGCAAAACATTATTCATAAACTGCTTTCAAGTCTGCAGGATTGAAATAAATTATAATATTTACCTATTTTTATATATTTCTTTGTAGGCTGTCTAGAACATTTGTTTGGTTTTACCTAATAAATTCATTGGAATGATTTTTGTGTGCTTTTATTTCTGAGGCTTGCTATGAACCAAGGAAAAGTGCATCTCCCACTTGGCAGTTATCTGTGTATCACACATGACCATAGGATTAGGCCTCCAGATGAATGCCAGATAATGTAGAATAATGAAAAGAACAATGGACTAAAAAGTCAAGTCAAGCAGCCTGAATTATCATCTCAATTCTCTCACTTCGTAGGAACATGACCCTTTATTTTAAAAGTTATAACAGCCACAAATTCACTGATGAGTGTGTGTCAGATGCTTTTTCCCCTTCTGTGAGCTCATTTCCTCATCACAGAGTGACTGAGGCTCAGAGAATTTTAGGAACGTGTCCAGAGAGTCACAGATACTAAGGGCCACAAGAGACCTTTAAACTTTCGTAACTTTAAACCCTGACATTGTCCAAGTGTATTCTCATTCCGCATATGAACATGTTTACTTTCTCTGAACCATGATTGTGGACTAGAAAAGTTTGAGATTTGGACTAGAAAGTTTCTGGGTTTTGTCCCAGTTATAAAGTTCTGAGTATGTTGTAATTTGTAGCTGGTCCCTCCTCAATGTAATGCACTGAGTGGTATAGTCCTTGGACATATGGTAGACCAAGTCACAGAATGGAGCCAAGGCTTACAGAGAGGCTGGGGTGGGCTTAGCAAGTAACTGCAAAATCACTGGCGTCTTGGTAGTGTAATCAGTAGTATTGATTACATTTAGGATATTTGGGACCTTTTTAGGTACTGATACACTTTAACTTTTCCTCCATTTAATGATTCAATCTGTCTAGGAAGAAAAAAAAAAAAAAGAAGGGAAAAGAGAAAAAAAGAAAAAGAAAAGAAAACAAAAAATCTAGTCCTTGCTAATTTAGACACACTTCTCTTTATGGATGTCTACTCTCAAAATACTTGTTTAACAAATGAAAAAGCTTCTATTCTACAATTACATAAAAAATGAGATTTAGAATAGAGACATGGATTTTCTTTTAGTAAAATATATTTTTTAATGTTCTCCTACTAACCATCTAGTTTTTCAAAACATCTTGTGGTAAAATTACTGAGCAGTAAATTATAGGGACTCTCTCTAGTTATTTTCTTTCCTCCTATCAAGCTACTTTTTGACAGCTGATGGTATATAATCACTTTGCCAGATACTTGGTGTGTTTTTAAGATGTTTTGATTGTCAATATGGAAGATTAAAACATGGGTGTTAGTCTTTAAAAAAAATCCATATAAGTTCGTAATATCTATGATTAATTCATAATTTCTGTAAATACATACATTTAAAAAATATTTATTAACTGTTCAAAATAAATATTTAACAAAGTAAATATCTGAATAGCTTGTAAAAGTCTTTCAGATGCAAACCATATAGCTAAGTTAAATTTATATTGACAATATAATATATAAAATTATATAACTTGAGAATTGGGATTAATTTTATGTTTCATCTTTTAGTATCTGAAGAGATAATTTTATCCAGAAGTTATGTTACATCCCATAATAACTACTAATATTTGCCCTATGAATAAATGAGTGGGAAAATAAAGGAGATTTTAAAATGTATATGTATATAAATGTACTTGGAATTCTAAAGAAACAGTTTCCTCTTTGTTGATATTTAGTAAATTGTGTACTCACTAAATTTTAAGTTCTTAACTTTCCAGCTATTCTATACTTAAGGAGGAAATTCTGTAGGTTTTGAGACCATGTTTTCAAGAACTTCAAATGTGATAACTAAGGAAATATGTGATTATCTATTATCTATCTATATACTTATCTTTTGCTTATATTTAACCATCACTTGGTTCAAGATATCCTGTTCAATCCAGTGGTGATGTTTTCTTCAGTTAGAACATTTGGAGTCTCCTATCTTGTCTGAAAAATAAATTATGTAATTTGAGGAACATGAGCATTTCCAAGTGCAAGGAAATTATTAGTGAAACAGAAGACAAAATATATGATATAGTCCCAATCTTGGTGAGGAAGAGAAATATAAAATATTACTGTAGGCCATAAAGTTGCTAAAAAAATGCATTTATTTCACCTATGGAAAATGGACAAGAAATTACATAAAAGTACATTTTTTTAACTGATAGCAATATAGAAGCAGGTTAATCTACAAGACCTGAATTCAGAACAGTTTATTTTGAATAAGTAGCACTAAATGACATTAATAAATCATACTGAAGTGATTTCAGATTAGCTACATGACCTGTTACTCAGTGCAAATCCTCTCTTATCTGTCCATTATACCAAGGCAAGTGGGAACAAGTAGATACACGGATAGCAAGGTAAGTTTCAGAATTGTAGACACTAGACAAAGGAGTTTTGGAACACATTATCATTTTCCAAAATTATATCCAGTGATCATACCCTATAACTCTATATTGTGGATACAGGTGTCTATAATAGCTTCTATAGATAGCATTCTTAATATTAATTATCATGTTGAAAATCAAGTTTGCTGTGGCCTAGACAGGTTAAGATAATCTCATTATTTGACAGATTGCAGCATGTTAACTGCTAATTATATTCTTTTCTTTCTTTTAAGAATCTTTAAGTAATTTCCAAATACGTATTTTTTTCTTTTTAAGAAAAATTATGTTCTGTTATTAACTGGTATACACAAAAATTCATTTAGAGATCTCTTTTTATTTATATATTTTTTCTCTCATAGTAAGTTTAGTATATTTCAGAAGATCTCTTTTTAATTATTTTTTATTTCAGATTAATACAACAGTGTATAGGATAAGGTAACATTGTTTATATTTGTTAGATAAAGCCCAAGTTGTAGTTAAGTCCTTCACCCAGAAGCAGAAGATCTCTTTTAAAATAATTTTTCACATATACTGCGTTGTTTTTTTTTAATTTTAAAAATTCCACATATTACTTCATGTATGGGACACTACATTTTGCTTTCAGCCAAGAATTTTAAGACATTCTACAAGCATTAACAATTTTATATGCCCCAAAATAGTCATCACATCACTCTGGGCATGGAAATATTATAGTTGCTATTTACAAGTTGAATGATTTCATCATTTATGCTTATTAATTGGTGATACTTCAGGATATAAAAACCTAAGACTTCATTACATCTTAGAAAACTCATCAGGTCTCCGCTTTACAGTCAAAATAGTAGACTCATTCTAGGGATTAGGCTTTACAGTTACAAGTAGAAGGTAAATGTTTTTCTTGGTAGTACTATAATCACAGCCTATGTGAGTAGTCGTGAAACCTCTTTCTAAACCAGTTTAAGATGGCTACATTACAACTCCAGCCAACAAGATCACAACTCGGACATACTTTCCAGAAGGGTAGTGAATGAACACTTTTATTCAAAACCATGAAAAAGACTTCTTCTTGGCAAGATACAGGTATAACTGCAAAACCTCTAACATGAATACAGGGCAATTAGTGTTTATATAGTGTTTTATAATCATCAGTCTATATATAAAACATCTTTACACACTAGGTATTATAGACCCATTCCATAGCTGCAAAAACTAAGACAGGCATTTGCTCATGATATTTGAAGAGGCAGCATAAACTTGGTTGTTAATTGTCTTCTTTTTTTAATTCCAAAATATTTAGGGTGACAAGTGTTTTGTTTGTTTGTTTGTTTGTTTGTTTGTTACATGCACGAATTATTTCATGCTTCCATCAGGGCTTCTAGTGTACATTACTACAATACTACAATAGTCTACATTTAAATAAACAGGTCTTTTTTTTATTACAAGTTAATATGAGGGTACAAACAACTAGGTCACAATATTTAAATTTGTTAGGTAGAGCCCCTCTTGTAGTGGTGTCCCACACCCAAAGATATGCCATATACCCCTACATTGTGGGCATTAAGTGGGAGCACATCAATTCCCCCCTCCTTCCTTTTCCCCCTCTGTTCCCCTCCCCCCAACTTGAATGGAATTGACTTTTCCTCCTATGTGGGCATGTATTAGATCATCTACTGCCTTCAATATTAACATTGAGTACATTGGATATTTGTTTTCAATTCTTGTGATACTTTACTAAGAAGAATGGGCTTAACATATCCAGGTTAATGCAAAAAAAAAAGGAAAGTGTCCAGCTTTTCTGTGGCTTAATAGTATTCCATGGCATATGTATACATAGCTTGTTAATCCATTCCTGGGCTGATGGGCATTTAGGTTGTTTCCATATCTTGGCAATTGTAAATTGAGCTGTAATAAACAATCTAGTGCAAATATCCGTATGGTAAAATGAATTCTTATCTTCTGGGTAGATGCCTAGTAGTAGGATTGTGGGGTTAAATGGGAGGTCTAATTTGAGTTCTTTTAGGATTCTCTATACTTTTGTCGACAGAAGCTGTGTTAGTTTGCAGTCTCACCAATAGTGTAAAATTGCTCCACTTTCTCCACATCCACACCAACATCTGCAACTTTGGGACTTCGTGCTGTGGGCTAATCTTACTGGAGTTAGGTGTTATCTTATGGTGGTTTTGATTTGCATTTCTCTGATGATTAGGGGCGACAAACATTTTTTCATGTCTGTTACCCATTTGTCTGTCTTCCTCAGTGGAGGTTCTGTGTTCTGTTCATGTCTCTTGTCCGGTGATATATGGGATTATTGCCTCCTTCTTTGTAGAGTCTGTATATTAGCCCTTTGTTGAGTGTATAGTTGGTGAATATTTTCACCCATTATATAGGTTGCCAATTTTTTGAGTATTTCCTTTCCTGTGTAGAAACATTTTAGTTTACTTAAGTCTAATTTATTTAAATGTTTTTGTTTTGCTGTATTTCTTTGGGGTCTTATAGATAAATTCTCTAGGTCAATGTTTAGGAGAATTTTTCCTGTGTTTTCTTCTAGAATTTTTATGATTTCAGGGTTTACATTTAACTTTTTACTCCATCTTGAGTTAATTTTAATATATGGTGAGAGATAGGGATCGAGCTTCATTCTGCATGTGGCTACCTAGTTTTCTCAGTACTATTTATTGTATAGTGTGTTTTTTCCCAAGTGTGTGTTTTTTTCTACTTTGTTGAAACTCTGGTCATTGCTATATAATTTTATGTCTGGGTTGTCTATACTGTTCCATTGGGCTATGTGCACCTTTATATCAGTACCAAGCTGTTCTGGTTACAATAGTTTTGTAGTATAATTTGAAGTTACTCAATGTGATATCCCCAGATTTGCTCTTTTTGCTTAGGATTGCTTTGGCTATTCGTGGTCCTTTTTGGTTCCATATGAATTTTAGTATTGTTTTTCATATTTACATGATAAATGACATTGGAATTTTTGTTTTCTTGAGGCTAAAAGAAAGTTCAGATAAGATGCTCAGTTGTAGGGAATGGCTTCAAGAATTTAATGATAAATAGATCAGACATAAACTATACAGTATTTTTTTTTTTTTTGCAGTTTTTGGCTGGGGCTGTGTTTGAACCCACCACCTCTGTCATATGGGGCCAGTGCCCTATTCCTTTGAGCCACAGGCACCACCCTATACAGTAATCTTTTTAAGTATTAAAGTTCTTTCTTCTTTTTAAATTCATTCACTTCAGTAAAAGTACCAGAGAAACAGCTCTGTATATTCCATTTTATGTCTGTTTATCTTATTGTTGCCACTAATTCTTCTTTATCCTTCAAGAAGTTAATCCCTCCCTCTCTTTTTCTGGGAAAAACAACAAAAATAATAATTGTAAAACTAACATAAATTTACAAAGATGGGATTGGCAAACTCTAAGATTAAAATTATTTCTCTAATCAAATTGCAGTTTATTTTATAGTTTTACCCTAGAGGAACTAACTTAGTTTCCTCGTTTTACAGAGGACTCAGATTTTATTTTTCTGCTATAGGCTTTCAACATGCTAGGACTAACTAGCCAATAATAAAGTATAATCTGTACCTTGTCATAAAAATTAAAGAACATAATCCAAATTAACTATGTTTTGAAGGGTAGAGTTATTGCAATATAACATGCATAAAAGTCTTGAGTCAGAAATAGAACATATTCTTTCATGCTTTTCTAACATGTTTTATAAATTTTGTCTGAATGTTAAAGAGACAACCTTTTCTGTCTTCATAAGACTTTCGCTAGCTCTAGAAGGTTGTTCTTGTTATATTAACTAAAATTAATTTGGATTTCTTAATGAGCAGTATAAAATATGATCACAATTTGTTTAGGATAAGCAGTCCCATATCATGGAATATGGTAGGCTATTATCAGGAATTTGAGAACTGCCTCAATTAGAAGTTGAGTTCTAATAGGATGAATCTTAAAGATTCTTTTAAGTTAATTTTATGTCTTTAACTCAGAATAATAATAAAAGTCTCGACTCATCTGTAAATTATTTCCTAAATATTAGATTTTTAAAAATCTGGTAGAGGCTGAAGCAAGTGGATTTCTTGAGCTCAGGAGTTATCAATACAAATAACTAAATCAGCATCAATATCAGTAGTATTTCTGCATACTAGGAATGAACTGTCTTAAACAGAAATTTTAAAAAATACCATTTATAATAGCATCAAAACAAGAAAACATTTAGGAATAAATTTAACTAAGGAGGTGAATGATATTGACAATTGAAACTATAAAATACAGATGAATGAATTTTAAAAGATACAATTAAGTGGAAAAATATCCCATGTGTGGGGATTAGAAGAATTATTATTGTTAAAAATGTCCCTAATACTTAAACAATCTAAAGATTAAACACAATCCCTATCAAAGACATTTTCCACAGAAATAGAAAAAAAAAATCTTGAAATTCATATGGAACCAGAAATGCCCCCAACAGCAAAGTGAACAAAGATAAAGGTATCAAACTATCTGATTTCTAAATATACAAAAAAGCTATAGCAAATAAAACAGCATGGTACTGGCATAATAAAAGACATGGAGATTAATGAAACAGAATAGGAAGTCCACACACTTCCCAGAAATAAATCCACACACTTATGGTCAATTGATCTTTGACAGCAATGCTGAGAATACATAATGGGAAAAGAAAAAAATCTCTTTTTTTCTTAGTAAACATGTTGGGAAAACTAGATATCCACAAGCTTAGGAATGAAATCAGACTCTTTTCTCATACTGTATACAAAAATCAGCTCAAAATGAATGAAAGACTTATATGTAATATCTGAAACTATAAAACTACTAGGAGAAAACATCAACAAAATCTAATTGAGATTGGTTTGACAAGTTATTTTTTGGGATATGAACACAAAAGCACAGATGACAAAAGCAAAAAGAGACAAATAAAATTACATCAAAATAATAGGCTTTTACACAACAAAGGAAACAATTGACCAAGTGGAAAAGGTAATCTAAGAAATGGGAGAAAATATTTGCAAACCATACATCTGATAAGCGGTTGTTATCCAAAATATATAAGAAGCTCAAATAACTCAATAGCAAAAAACAACCCAATTTAAAAATGGGCAACAGATTTGAATAGGCATTTCAGAACAGATACATACAAATAAAAGCATACAAAGGCTGAAAGGTATATGAACAAAATGTTCGACTTCATCAAACATAAGAGAAATTAAAATTAAAACTACATTCTAGCCTCACATACACTAGAATGGCTATTGTAAAAAGACAAAAGGTAAGTTTTGGTAAGGATAGAGAGGAAAGAGAACCCTTGTAGATTGTTAGTAGGAATATAAATTACTACATAAATTAGGGGAAGCAATATAGAAGTTCATCAAAAAACTAAAAATGAAAATAACATATGACCCAAAATCCCACTTCTGGGTACACAAGTAAAAGAAATTAAATCAGCATGTTAAAGAAAGAACTGCACTCCCATGTACATCACAGCATTATTCTCAATAGACAAGATATAGAATCAACATAAGTGTCTATTGTCAGAAAACTGCATAAAGAAAACGGTATATATCCTCAATGAAACAGCTTTTGAAATTCAGCCTTTGAAAAAAAGGACTTTCTGTCATTTGAGACAACATAAGTGAACCTGGAGGACTTTATGGTAAGTGGAATAAACCAGGCACAAAAAGAGTAATACTGCATGATCTCATTAGACGTGGAATCTAAAAATGTTGAACTCATGGAAGCCAGAGAATAGAATGGCAGTTACTAGAGGATAAGAGCAGGGAAGAAAGTAGTGAGATGATAGTCAGGAGCTATAAAGTTTCAGTTAGAAAGTATGAGTAAGTTCTAGAGATCTGTGCAGCATGGTGACTATAATAAAAAATGATGTATCATATACTTGAAATTGCCAATAGAGTAGATCCTAAATGTTCTCACCACACACGGGGAATACAAACACAGCCATGTGAAGTGGTGGATTTGTTAATTAGCTAGCTGTGGTAATCATTTCACAATCTACGCATATATTAAAATGATGTCACAATGTCTGCCATTGTGAAAGATTTATAAGGATTATATAAGTTAGAGAATTTTTCATGTGACATAATATTTGTTCTAAAACTTATATGTGTTATAACTTTGCTCTAAGTTGGAGTATATTATCATTTGTGACATTTTAATACCTGCACAGGTAAACAAAATATTTAGCATGAACTTTGAATAAATACCAGATTGTACAGCACCATTTGTGTATACAACAGTATTATTCATGGGCCATGCTTACCTCTGGTTTAATTTCTAGTACTGCTGTGAGAGACATCACCAATCCTTCCTTGAAAATTCACTCAAACAAGTAATAAGAGGAGCTATTATTTGGGGAAACTTCTGTGCCAGGTTCTGTGTTAAGGACTTTGCACATCCTTACATCAATACACACTAGTTAAAGACATAAAAGTTATTATGTCTGCTTTAGAGAGGTTGAGCTACAGAGAGATTAACTGCCCAGCTTACAGTAATGTGTAGAAAGTTGGTATCAAGTTAGACTGACATTAAAGTCTGTGTTTTAACCATCGCATTTTTCTTAGTTCAATTCATCTTTGTAAATTTTATAATTCTGAAGAGAACAGAGAAGGGAGTAGAGGCATAGAAGTGCACGTTTTAGAATAAATTATTTAATACTATTGTTATCTTCTAAAAACAGAAATCAACTCAAAAGAGTTAGCAAATTATTTAGGAGTGTGCCTAGAATCTATTTAGTCTATAATTCTCAAACTTAACACAAATTCCTAATAAAATTTTCAGTCTTTTATTCAACAAATATGTACTGAACACCTGCTGATGGTCTGATATATGTGTGTTCAAAATATACATGGCTGAGACAGATGAGAACGCTCCTTCCATTCTGGAATGGCACAGATGATAAATAAGTAATCTAAATATCATCAAGGTAATTTCAAATTGTGAGAAGTTCCACAAACATTATAAAGAGAATAAATGTGATGGAGAAAACTTTGTACAGAGGCTGTCTTGATGCAGGTGAGAATAAGCTGGTCAGGTAGATAACTCTAAATAAACAATATATATTTTATATTTTATTTTTAATATCTATGCAAATTTGACACCCTGTATCTCCTTCAGTAGCAAAATGACATTTTAAATTACTATTGAATGCTAAAATTACCCTTTAAGCATCTGAATAAAAGTAGTAACCTGGGAAGCTGACTGTTGCTTGTCCTGTAATGAAGAAGTATGCCTCTATATGCCAACAGAGAGAAAATCATTGGAGAAGGGATTAGTGAGTACCCGTTAATGTTAGGGGTACACCCTCTACTCTTTTGCAAAGATTTTTTCTAGAAAAACACAGGTGTTAATAGAATAACACCTCATCATTGGCTTATGAGATATTTGCAACTAAAGCTCATCAATTCTTCATAAATATAATGTTCCTGTACTCCAAAGCAATAGGAAGACCCCTGTAAGACTCATTCTCCTCTTGAATTTCTGCATGTGGGAATTAAAGATGAGAATAATGATCCTTTCTAAAGTTTGGCAGAAAAAAAATGTTTTAAAATACAATATATCAGATTATTAAGTCACGCTACTCGGGACACTAAAGAGTGAGTTCTCATCTCCATTTTGAGACACACTAAAAGGTTCTTTTACGCTAAATGACTCTTCTGATGTGGGTTGGCCATACATGTGAGGTTGGCATCTGTGCTATTTAAAGTTTTCAGATATATATAAATAAAAGAATTGTGAAGCTATAAACATTTTTTTAATCACTTCAAATGATGTATCAATCATTGGTATATGAATTAGTTTTCAGAGGTGTAACACGTTTCTCATGAATTAATCATGGGACTGTCTGTTTTCCCCAAGAAAAGCTGCATGGCCATTTGCTTTCCTACCAGATCATCACTGTTGATTCCATGTAGCCTCTGACTATGATTACTTGCAGCTGGGGTCCATTTGCAACAACATTTTTTATATCATGTATAAGATTAGAGCAAACAAACTGCTTTGACTACAGTATTCTCCAATTACATTAATTTTATCCACTGATGTCTTTATTTCCTTCCTTTCTAATTTAGCTGTGTAATGTGAAAACTGGCCCTATTTTTTGTGCCTATTATAATGTCCTTAATCCTCTTTTTCTTCCCACATGGTGTCAGTTGCATAAGAGAGCTTTACAAACAAACTCTTATAATGGGAACAAGAGGATTTTATATTTTGCAGAAGAATCCTAAAATTAGTCCTACAGTTAATTTTCCAAGTTTTGAGTTGGAGGGAAGATGTTTCAAGCATGCATTAGGAAAACATATCAACTAAACTTGTAATCCATCTTTCATAACAGAATCACAGTCGTTAGGTTTGACTAAATGGAGTAAACTACAGAGGTAATCACGGAATTGAGCAAGGCAAATGTTGGTGGAATGGTTAAATTAGGAAAGAAAGATATTAAGATTAAAAGGCAGAAGAAATAGAAAGAATAAAGGGAATAAACAAAGTGATGATGTTGCATATTCTATAGAGGTATAGAGAGTCAGTGTGGTATGGTCTCTAACTTCTTATATGGTGATATGTGAAGGAAATCTCCTAAGATAGGGTACTTTCCTTAGAAGAAGAAATACAAGAAAGTATCACATCAGATGAATGACTAAAGAAAAATGTAAGAGTAATTAAATTTGGTAATCATATTTTAAGATTCGAGAAATAAATGTGCATGGTAAGATACACAGTGTGGCTTCTATGATCATACACATGTACATATATTTTCTTTATTTGGATAAAATCTGTGTAGTCAGAATTAAAGCACAACTTGGGTGTCTTGAGTCTGGAACAACATTTTTAAAAAGTGACTGTCTTATAATAACTAGGAGAACTATATAGATATGCCAAATAGTTTCAGTGTCAGTATGTTATGAGGAAAATAATTAATACATATATAAAAAAAGATAATATTGGAATTTTTGTTACTGTTTGAGAACTGTGTGCAGCAGAAGTCACGCTGAGCCTACAGTGAGAACTAGGGCTATATATAAGCTCCCCTTGCCATCTTTCTCATCTTTCTCCTCTAGGACAGGGGAGGGACCCACTTCCAATTCTCTTTGGAAATGCTTTAAACTTTCTCTAAAAAAAAACAAAAACAAAAACAAAAAACAAACTCCCCTTGCATCAGCTGTCTCACTTTGATAAGTTACTCTCAGATTTGAACTTTGTTCATGCAAAAATCAGTTATTTTATTGATTACTTTAATATTTCTACTTTATAAGCAAGGATCTATGGTAACTCACATAGATAGTAAGAAAGTAGCACTTGCATCTAGAGATGTGTAATTCTAATATCAATGTATTTATGATTTAATTTTAAAAAAGGGACAGTGACATCAACTTTTTTGTGTGTATGTTATGTCTGGTAAAATTATGCCCTTTTTAATAATTTTACTGTCAACATCGTAGCAATTGAATTATACAGACATTGATAATAAACCATTTTAAGATAGTTCTTATGCTTTGCTTCTCTGATTAATTCTCCTGCTCTGGTTAAACACTCAGAGAGCTGGGCAATGGCTTATAGGGAGCATGGGTTCAAGTTTCAGCTTTGCTACTTACCACCTGCATGAGCTTAGAAGAGAAACTTCATCTTCCTGATATTTGCTTTTACTTGACTGTCTCATAGGGCTGCTGAAATTATCTATGGTGATAATATATGTAAAGATGCCTGGTAGCTACAAAAATCTTGGCCAAATCTCTGCTACTTATGATAATCAGTATGTAAAAACATATGCTGCTTCAAAATGACCATCCTTAAAATTATCGGAAAGCATCAGGTATACTTTGGTTGCAACTACCTGTACTGTGTGTATAAGAACAAATAACACTATGATTGTTGTTAAAATTTGTCATTGGCATTTTAGTAGAAAAGTGGCAGCTTTGTTACAATGAAAGTGCCCTAGAATTTGGGCTCTGGTCTAGCTCTGCTCAATGACTTCTCACAAAGGTTTAGGCATCAGTTACTCCTCTAGAAAGCAAAAGCATCCAATGTTTTTTAAAAATTGGATTTTCCACCTATTTTATCTCTATGTTTCTAATAATTTGATTGCTAACTGATAAAATATGATTATGTTAAATAATCTTCTTCTTTAACTTCTCTACCTTTCTCTTTTTATTTCTTTTTATTTTTCATTGGATTCTAAATTCCTGAGAGATTTTGTACTTGCAACTTTTAGAGAATGTAGGTCTGTACAGTCTTTATACTTTAATTTCTTCCATCATTTTTAAAATTGTTTCTACATAACTAGAAACATGTTTAACATTATTAAAAGGTAAGTTTTAAACATGAAAATAGATAAGTTGTAAGGAAAGAAAGATATAAAAAAGAACCAATTCTATGAGATATTAACAGTTAATACATAAAACTAATGGCTCTACCTGACTTTATTGTTAAGGTAATATTAGTTAACTTTATCTTTCTTTATCCATAGAAGAATAAAAACACATATCAGCTCTAAGATCCTGTGAGAACTTGCCCAAGTTCCTGCTCCAAGTCAAAAACTAGTTGTGAAGGTTCTTATAACATCTTTTCCAAAACTTTCAAGTGATGATTGATCCTTCTATATGTTTTTTTAATGAGCTTTGGCAACCTAATATCATAATTTCAAAGAATTGTAATTACAGTTTCACAAATAAGACTGCCTTTGATTTGGTTTAGGATTATATTATACACACAATCCATATTTAATACCCACGATCAATAACATAATCATTGCCAAACTTCGTACTCACTCCACCCTGCTTCAGGTTTTTTCTTGTCTGGATCCCAAACTTGTCTGATCCACAAACACTTGGTGTCCCAGCTAAATTTTTCCTTTATTACACTGTGAATTTAGTTGTACAATCTCATTTTGTCTTCTTCTTTTAAATAGAAACTTTTTACTGAATATGTGATGTGTTACTTTCACATCGATGGATAGATTTCTATTTCAAGAAGTTCACATACCTATTCAATGTATCATATAATTAGGATAGTAACTTGGAATTGACCAGTGAATAAGTTGTAATGAGAATTTATAAAAATAACCATTTTTCTTCCCTCTCATTCTTTCTAACATATCCTAAACCAATTAATATAAATCACACAAATGGGAAAACAAAAAACAAAAAACATTAAATTTGGAGTTTTGGTTCATTGGACCCAGTCCTAGCTTTTTAAAGTACTACCCAGGAAACATCAGAGCTTTTATTTAACTCTCTGTAAATTCATAATGTTTGTATGAGATGATCTGTAAAGCACCTTCTTCTCTACTGTTTTGATTCTATAATTCCTGTTGGCATGCTTGATGTTAGTCTCTGGTAGTAATCTCAATCCATATTCCTTGCTTAGAAAGTCTATCTATTCCCACACTATAATTTTTATTCACCAGACCAAAATTTTCCACTTCTACATTTTCCAAGATATAGCCTATTCTTCCTCCAAATTCAGCCATGTCTGGTGTTCATCACAGCACTCATTTCGATAATCGATCAAATCTATAGCTATAAGTATATTTTTATGAATATATTGTAAATTTGCTTGTTATGTTTCATATTGTCCAATTCTTTGACCTAAAAGTGGTTCTTCAACACACAATTGGCTCAAAACTTCTATTGCCATGTTTTCCTGTTACTAAGGAAGTGAGTATTCAACAAATGTTGAGTGAAGGGCTATGATTAAATTATGTTAAACATCAAGATTTTAATAATTATAGCTACTAAGATGATATCTTGTTTCTTACTTTTTGAATACTCTAGTACTTAGCTCTTTTGTTTGAAGACTTCATTAAAAGGTTGGAAAATGATATTGTCTGTTTTAGTTCAAAAAATTCTGATGATTGATCAGATATTGGTAGCAATAAGATAAATGTAACTTTGATACTGACATTCAGGGCTGATTTGTAACAAGAATGCTTTCCACCAGAGAGACTTCAATGCAGTCATGAAAACACAGAACAAGTAAAAAATATTTAAAAACATGCCTTTAAAAGGAGTTGAGAGAAATTGCATTTTCAACTAGAAAACCATTGGGTCAACTAAGAATTCAGAGAATTAAGCAAGAGCTAAATATAAAAACAAAGGCAGAAATATAGCTCAGGAGTCAGGATTTGAATACTTGTGCCGCAAAATGAACATTAATCATGACGTCTATTGAAAAATTGAAACTCTTTGAAAAGTGGACAGTGACTTCTTCATCTTTATATCCCAAGGCCTGGACCTGATTCTTGTCACATAGTTGACTTACAACAAATAACGTAAATTCAGAGGAGGAAGAATTCGAAAGCCTGTTATTACCAATATAATTTGCAGTTGAATTTCATTATCTGCTCAGTTGAGTACATAAACAGAAAAATGTCTGTTTTTTCTCTTCTAACATTTTTATTTTTATTTATTTATTTATTTTTTATTTTTGGCCAGGGTTGGGTTTGACCCTGCCACCTCTGGCATATGGGGCCGGTGCTCTACCCTTTTGAGCAACAGGTGCCACCCTTCTCTACTAACTTTTAAAGAAACCACTTTTTAATACAAGCAATTTAGTTCATCTACTGAGCTTATGTATGCTCTACCAAAAATGTTCTACTATACAATTTAATGCAAACATAGAGGCAAGTATATCTATATTAAACATGTAAAATTACAGATGTTAAATATTTTGGCTGACAAATATACTACTTTTATGTGACTCAACCTAATATATAATTGTACAATTCTGAAGCAGTAACATATGTGAGTTTGTAAAACTTACTTTGCTTTTTATACCTACTTCATGGAGACATAGCCCTTGTAAGAGAAGTTTAGCTGAGACTCTGTTCTAGAGAGTCTCATGGAAAGTAAGGCCAAAGTTTTGAGTTCAAGCCCTAGATTTGTATACAAGAGCTACTAACTAGTCATTTGACCTCACTAAAACTAATTAGTTTTCAGAAATTGAGTGCCCCCCCTGTATGAATTGGGGAAGTAATATATTCTTGTGATCTAGATTAAGTGGAAATATTTATGCAAAGTATATATTTATGTGTATTATATACTTAAAAACAATTTTAATGAAGTTTTTTCTAAGACAAATTAGTGTTTTAAACTTGAGCTAACTTCTCTACATCAGGTAAATCCCCAAATTATCAAAATTAATATAAGGTAGCAATAGTGAACTTGAAATTACTCTAGAAAGAGAAATAAGTCACAATTCACACACACACTTGACCTTATAGTATGAATGCCAAATTATTGTTAACAGGAGGAAGGAGGAAATGAGGCTTCATGGAATAAGATTTTTCTAAAATAATGAATTTTCTATCACTGCACATGATCAAGAAGCAACAAAATTTTTATCTGCCAAAAAATAGTAAGGAGTATTCTACTTTGGGTTGGATATTGGGATAGATTAAATTTAATATCTCTACTAAAATCTAAACTTCTATGATTGTATGAAAACTTAAAAGCTCAGTTTAAACACCAAGTCAAATATTTTCAGTTTTGCAAAATTTACTTCAAAGAAAATGAGCAGACTTCTATAAAAGGCTCAAATGATTTCTTAGAAATCAAATAGCTCTTGCATAAGAACTGTTTGATGACTTAAGTATAAATGAATTGGAAACATATGGATTAAGTTTCTCATGAAATATTATACAATGAAAGGGATGTAGTGCTTGGCAAAATATTCTTTTTGGGCTTCTTGAAACAAAAAATATCTTTGGAAAATTGTTCAAGATGTTTTAATGACCCCCAAATGCATTCAGATTTACTCTGGCTTGCTATAAGCAATTTGAAGCCTTTAATTTCCTTTTTCTATTGTCTCTGGACAAAGTTCAATTCAATTTTCCACCAGCTGTTGATTGTCTCTGTTTAGTATACTGACTTTTTACTGTTACTGGTTTGGTAAGTATGTTTGCTTGTTTTACACATTTGGAAAAAATGATCAAAAAGTTAGAACTGTTAAATATTTCAAAATATTTGCCACTTCTATTTAAATCTTACCACAAAATGTCTCCATTTGCTAAATAATTTGACTTAAGGATGAAGTTCATGTAATATAAATTTGGAATGGAGAATTGATGAAATAGAAGAACCTGCAAACAAATACCCAGGAAAAGATCAATGTTTGACACAAATAACATCAGCTTGAATATGAGAGAGAAAAGGAACTTAGAATTTAGAACAGAGGGAAGAAGAATTTAGAATAAAAATGACTTTGGGAAATACTATGATGTGAAAGCAGAAGCTAGTATCAGTTAAAAATTATCCTGAATACAAAAATAACATATATTACAAAGTTGAAGATTTTTTAAACTATCAAACCTTTAATTCACTTGTGAAGGTGGTTGACATGATTGCCTTAACTTTTCAAAAATTGCGTTGCTCTAGACATTTGGATATTTTTCTTTTACATTTCAGCTATCATAAAATACATAAAATATTGTTTTTGACTTTATTTCTAAAATAGTAGCCAGCTGACTTACAAATTATCACCAGTGAAAATTTCCCATAGATAAGAGCTCATGATACATGTTATATATGACATTTAAACATATTTTGGAGGGTTCAACTTAATACCAATTTAAATATCATTACATAAAGTTTTCTTAAGATGCTCATAAGTGTAATAAGATGAGACTCTTTTAAATATATGGGCTTATAAAAACATGTCTGCTGTAGTTAGATCATGTGTATTTGGTGTGGACAGTGTAGGGAACAATAGATTATACTATCTGTGGAAATCAATGACAGTTTGTGGTCATTAGTTTGGAATAGATTCTTAAACCAATGCCACCCTCTAGATTTTGTCTTAGTCTACTTGGGTGACCATAACAAAATACCATTTACTGAGTGTCTTAAGCAACAGAAAGGTGTTTCGCACAGTTCTGGAGGCTGAAAATTGTGTCAGCATTGTTAGATTCTAATAAGGGTTCTGTTCCTAATATTGTAAATGGCTACCTTCCAATTGCTTCTCTTGTATCAGAGAGAGAATGGCCCTAGTATCTCTTCATTTTTTATCTTTTTTGTTTTTGATGAATCATTTTTTTAATTTCATAGATTGATGGAGGTACAAATGGAGTTTTGTTACATAGATATATTTCATGGTGATCAAATCTAGGTTGGTAGTGTACTCATCATATAAATAGCATACCTCATGCTCAATAGGTAATTTTTCCTTCTTCACTCCCCCCTCAGACTCTTCCCTTCTGAGCCTCCATTTTCTATGATTAAATTCTGTATGACTATGTATAGTCACAGCTTAGCTCTTACTTGGAAGGGAGAACATAGGGTATTTAATTCTCTATCCCATTTGAGGTACTTTGTTTAGGATAATAGCCTCCAGTTTTATCCAAGTTACTGCAAAGACATTATTTCATTCCTTTTTATGGCTGATTTGTATTCTGAGCACGTGTGTGTGTGTGTGTGTGCATGCATGAGTACACATGCCTGTGTATATTCATGTATAAAAATATATATCACATTTTCTTTATCCAGTCATTAGTTGGTAGAGGTTTAAGTTGATTCCATATCTTTCATATTCTAAATTGTTCCACAATAAACATACAAGTTCAGGTGCCTATTTGATATAATTACTAATTTTTCTTTGAGTAGATACCCAGTAATTGGATTGCTAGATGGAATAGATGTACTTTTACTTCTTTGAGAAATCTTCATACTGTTTCTATTGAGGTAATTTATATTCCCACCAACAGCGTTTCAGCATTCCCTTTACACCACATCTACTTCAATATCTATTTTTTGGCTTTTTAATAATGACCATTCTGACAGGGGTAAGGTACTATCTCATTGTGATTTTAATTTGCATTTCTCTGATGATTAGTGATATTGAATTTTTTACATGCTTGTGGCCACACGAATATCTCCTTTGGAAAAATTCCTGTTACTGTAATTTTTCCACTTTTTAACAGTATTTTCGTCTTTCTGAATTATTTGACTTCCTCGAATATTCTGGATATTAGTCCTTTGTTGGATACATAGCTTGAGAATATTTTCTTCTATTTTGTGGATTTTCTATTCTGTTGATTACTTCATTTGCTGTGAAGAAAGTTTTTAGTTTAATCAAGTTTGTTTATTAGTTTAATCATTTGTTTATTCAGTTTTTGTTCCATTTGCTTTTGGGAACTTAGTCATAGATTTCTTGCCTTCACCAATGTTCATGAAGTTTTTCTTCTAGAAGTTTCATGATTTTAGGTATTACATGTAAGTCTTTAATTCATCGTGAGTTAATTTTTGTATATGATGAGAGATAAGGATCCAGTTTCATTCTTTTGCACATGGCTCTCCAATTGTCCTAGATTTTACTTTTCCTAGTGTAAGTTTTATCTGCTTTTTCCAAGGTCAGGTAGTTGTAGATATGTGGCTTTATTCTGGATTCTCTACTTTAGTCCATTGATCTAAATGTCTATTTTTATACCAGTATCATATGTTTTGGTTACTATGGCGTTGCAGTATAATTTCAAGTCAGGCAATGTGAT
>CAUYQV010081666.1:0-24525 GCA_963574575.1 Galagoides demidoff
TTTTTTTTTCCCCCCAGGGTTGGGTTTGAACCCACCACCTCTGGTATATTGGACCAGCACCCTACTCCTTTGAGCCACAGGCGCTGCCCCAAAGGCCACATTTTATATCCAGTAGCAGGCACTTAACGTGTATTTACCCAATGAATATATGACTTCCCAGGGCTGCAGCAAAACTTTGGGTCATTTACACTTTTTGCTGTAATTCAAGAAAGAAAAAATCTACCTAATGTTTATCTTTTGCAGACAGCCCTTAAATTTGTGCCTCCTCAGAACATCATTATGTCTGGCTTTGTAACATGTACAATTGTTCAGCAGGTAATATTTAAAAATCATTTTGAACCTTGAAAAATTAACGTGTATAAAAGTTGAATTATAAAAAGGTTATTTTCTCCAGTCCCTCCTCCCTGCAAGGAATCTTCTGGGTTGCTTCTCTGTGTATTATTTTAAGAAGTGGAAAATATTTAAAATTCTCCAGCATTCGTTGATATAGGCTGTATTCTCTTATTGAAACTCCTTATATTCTGCAGTAAGGAGAGGATGCAACACCTCTGATGTTCTAGTATCTGGCTGAGGACAAGTTACTTTGCTTAGCATAGTTTTGGCCCCTAAGATACATAATCTATCTTGAAATTTTCAATTCATAAAATTTAATTAGCTTTTTGCATACAAATCCTATTAAAAGGTGAACCTAAGTGTAACCCTCTCTCTTTTGACATTTCTCCTTGGATTCTGAGTTATCACCCAAGCAGTTAAGGAGATGTTTTTTCGACATGTCCATAACTAATATTCTATAGAATGGGAACGGAGACTCAGTCACTTCTTTTTACTGTGCTCATATTCACCTCTAGCTTAATGTTTCTATTCTTTCTCACTATTCCATTTGTTAATGTACTCAAGTCATTAAACTTAGAAGTTACAGTAGCCAGTAAGAAATACTCAGAAACAGTCTCTGTGGACAGGATTAGTTCTGTGGAATTTTTTTTTTCCCCCAAATGCTACAGGCTCTGGTACTTTCTTCTTGGATACAGTATCTGAAGATTATTATCAGAATTTCCTGACAAAGTGGAAGGAAAAAGAAAACTAAACCAAAGTGTTTAGTTGCTTTGGTGTAGAAACATGATTTTTTTCTATTTCATTCTATAGCAAGATGAGAAAATTATATTCCTTAGTCACGCTTATTCATAATTTTAGTTATTTCTTAAAATAGGTAGTATATACTCATAATTTAATATTCACAATGTTCAAAATTTCCTCCTTCCACTCCAGTTAACTCAACTCTGCCCTATCAAAGACAACCAATATTGTAAATTTACAGTGTCTGGTTCCAGAGAGATCCTATGCATCTTCAAGTAAATATTAGGTGGAATCAAATGATAATGGACCAACTGTCATTTCCATTGGCTGCAGGTCAAACTCAGTCTAATAATGGCAATTTCACATGGTTTGGCTTAACTCATCTATCAACATGCTTGCTTTCTTCCCCTTTTTCAATACATATGGTAGCCAACTTGAAAAAAGCTCTATTATACCTTGATTTTTTCAAACAGTGATTACCTTGAAGATCATTCTATGTCAATTCATAAAATGTCCTCATCCCTTGTTGTGGTTGTGTACTATTCTCTTGTTTAGATGCACTATAATTTACTAGGCAGTCCCTTCACAATGAACATTTGGGGTTTTTTCCAGTCTTTTATTAGTACAAATAGCATTGTTGTCAATAGTTTTGAGCTTATGTAATTTTGCGTATGTGTAAGTATATCTATAGGATATATATTTTAGAAATGGACTTCCTGGGTCAAATGGTATACAAATTTATAATTTTGAAAATCACCATATTGCCTTCCATTGCAGCTTTACTAACTTATACTCTCACCAGCAGCACATAAAAGTGCCTGTTTTCAAATTTCTTTGTCAGTTTGGTGGGGTTTTTTGTATTTTAGGAACAGTGTCTCTCTCTATAGCCCAGGATGGAATGCAGTGGCTCCGTCACAGCTCACTGCAACCTCAAACTCCTGGGCTCAAGCAATCCTTTTTGCCCCAGCTTCCCAAGTAGCTAGGGTTACCAATGTACATGCAACACCATACTTGGCTAATTTTTTTTTTTTTTTGTAGAGACAGGGTCTCCGTTGTCTAGACTGGCCTCAAACTCTTGGCCTCAAGCACTATTCCTGCCTTGGCCTCCCACTGTGCTGGGATTATAGGTGTGAGCCACTGCTTCTAGCCTTAATTGGGTTTAAATAGACCCAAATTGGCTACACTAAAACAAATCACAACATTGTTCCTTCACTTCCTGGTAACATCAGTGCAGATCTACTTACCTTTATGCAAATGTTTACTGCAAATGCTTTGAGCTTCTAAGTATGGGTTTACCTTGTAAAATACTGTGTGTGTATATCTATGTGTATCTTACCGTTTCTCTTAGCTAATCTGCAGTTGTATTAAGTTTAGGACGCCACTGTTTCTGAAGCAGAATCTTAATAGTTTTTCTAAAGTGTCTGAGAGTCCCCCTTAAATATCACCCCCATTGAAACTATTCCCTGATAGAACAAGGATGTAGAATGGCCACCATGGTACTCTCAGGCCATGTAGTTTTCTTCACAAAGAGTCAAGCCTCTCATCTCCTTGGAAAATAAATGGCCAAGGCAAATTCCAGCTTCCAGGCTTTATCTAGGAACATGAACAAATCTTAATTTTTCAGGGATTTCTTTTGTTAGGTTATAGATCATCTAAGTTTTGGGTGTCTCCTCTTCTTCTCTCATAGCTGGTAGGATTCCTCAGGGATGTATGCTGTCACTGATGCAATTTTAGGGTTTTGTAAGTAATAGAACAGAGAAATGAAAAATGAAATTGCCAAGGCTATAAGATCTTTCAGGTCATGAAAAGCAAATAGAAGACGATGAGCTCCTGTAAGATTGTATAAAGGGGGAGAAAGATGACAGAGGAATTTCAATATTCAGTTCTGGGAGCAAGATTCTAAATTATCATTATAAGACTGTCGGTTATCCATTTATCAGTGTAATAGAGAACCTAAAAATCATTGTAGACTCTTCTCTGAAGATAAAGATACTGGTCTAATGTACCATTACACAGTAGTCAAGAAAATCTGGCTATCATCAGAAAGCATCTTAGAAATCAAAGAAAAAATGTTCTATCCTTATATAAAATTGTGATTGAGTTCAAACCTGAAACATTGCAACCAGCCTGAACAGATATAAAGGAACCAGAGAATGTTTACAGACAGGCTACTAATATGATGAAGGGGTAGAGGTTTCTTTATAAGAGAGATCTTCAATCTCAAAAGATAAAGAATAAGAGGATATACATTCAAAATCTATCAAATGAAGAAGGGGAAGATTTCAGCACTGTGGAGCCAGATGGCATCGCTGAATGCTGCACTCAGTCAGGATGGTTAGTTACACCAGGGGCTGTCCCAAGCAGCATTTCAATTGTTCTTCATCTTTGACAAATTCATACCATTTGGGACGGCTGAAGAATAGCCAGTTCTTCTGGAGGCAGAATGATGGAAAAGATGACCTTACAAGGTTCCCTTCAGTTTCACCTTTTTGTAATTCAGTACCCTTGGCCTGATTTCTCCAGCTCATATTATTAATCTTGAAAAGGGGGCTCCATGTGTGCAGGGGGAGATATGTAACAAGAAAACTAGGCTAAATATACATATTTCATTATTCACTGACATAGCTTTAACCTGATGAACTTATCTGGTGATAATGGATGCAAAACCTGTAAGCTCTAGGCATATCCCTGCAAGTTAATACCAGTGCATGATTACTAGAAACTGTTACCATTTCTCTGAATTTTGAGTAAAATACATGCTATTTAAGTAAAGTGGTTTATCACCATAGCAACCATTTCTAGAGTCACACATTCAAATTATAGGCCTGCACAAGGTCCAAATGACAAAATTCTGATACAAGTTTTCTGCTATAGTTTTGTGTGTACTGGTCACTTACCTTCTCTCACATTCCTATGGATTTCAGAAGAAAAAAGAAGGGAACAAAAAGCAAGGGAAAGAAGAGAAATCAACTTCCAAATATATAGACTTGCTTATATAAGGTTGCTCATATAAAGATCTACGTCTTGAATGGAGTCAATAAAAATAAAATCTAAGTTGTAAGTTAGAAAGATGAAAATATCTTTCCTTTGTAACTTAGGTATAATTTTTATATAGAATACACAAATCTCAAGTGTACATATAGACCTACATAACCAACACCACAATAAAGAAATAGAACAATTCCCTGGAAATTTCCTTCAAGGAAATTTTCATGCCATAACCCAGTGAATCCTCTTGTCCTGGGGGATGCAACTGTTCTGATTTTTTTCAATATAAATAGGTCTTGCCTTTTGTAAAACTTCATGTATATAAAAAGAACACAGTATGTTCTCTTTTGTATCTGACTTTTTGGCTTAACATTTTTAATTAAAAATTTTATTGAGATATTTATATAGTCTCTTATTACTGAAACAGAGGTTTTTGAGACTCATCCATGTATCACATGTATTCCTTTTCTCTTTCCAAGTTGTATTCCATTGCATGAATATACCACAATTTGTATACCCATTCTTCTGGTAATGGACATCTAGGTTGTTTCTAATTTGGGGCTGCTTATATATAATTAAAGCTGCTATAAACATATCCTACAAATCTTTTTTTGAATTTGGGATTGCTGAGTAAGTGGTAAACAAATGTTCAACTTTAGGCGTAACTACCAAACTGTATTCTCAAAGACCTACACCATTCTGTATTCTGCAAGGTAGGAGGATTCCTGTTGTTCCGTATCATTGCTAATATTTGAATTTACCAATCTTCAGTTTTGCCCATTCTAGAAAGTATGTAGTGATATTTCATTTCAGCCTTGATATGCATTTACTTGATGACAAATAATGTCCATATGCTTATTTACCATTGACATATCTTCCCAAGTGCCATATCTTGCCATTCAAGTACAATGATCATTTTTAAAACTGGGTTGCCTTATTGAGTTGTCATAATTGTCTCTATATTCTGGTTACAAGTCCTTTGTCACATAAATTTCTGCAAATATTTTTACTCTGGTTTGCTTATTTATTTTTATTTTTATTTTTTTTTGAGACGGAGCCTCAAGCTATCCCCCTGGGTAGAGGGCCATGGCATCACAGCTCACAGCAACCTCCAACTCCTGGGCTCAAGCGAGTCTCCTGCCTCCGCCTCCCAAGTAGCTGGGACCACAGGTGCCTGCCACAACGCCCGGCCATTTTGGTTGCAGCCATCATTATTGTTTGGCGGACCTGGGCTGGGGATTCGAACCTGCCACCTTAGGTGTGCGTGGCTGGCGCCTTAGCCAGTTGAGCCACAGGCGCCAAGCCTATTTTTTTTTCTTAATGTGCTTTTCTTTCTTTTTTTTTTATTGTTGGGGATTTACTAAGGGTATAAGAAACCAGGTCTTAATATGCTTTTGATGAGAAAATATGTTTTATTTTTATGAAGCCCATTTTATTAGTTTTTTATTCTTTTTATTAATAACTATGTACATTAATGCAATTCTGGGGCACAGTGCAGTGTTTTCACATACAATTTGAAATATTTTCATCAAACAGGTTAACATAGCCTTCATGTCATTTCCTTAGTTATTGTGTTAAGATGTTCATATTCTACTCTTAGAAAGATTCACTTGTACCCTTGTAAGATAAACCATAGAAGTGATCCCTCCAATCACCCTCCCTCTACCCATTCCCTCCACTCTTCTCCTTATTCCCTCCCCATATTCTTAGGCTATTATTAGGTTATAGATTTCATATGAAAGCTATAAATTAATTTCATAATAGGGCTGTGTACATTGGATGCTTTTTCTTCCATTCCTGTGATACTTTGTTAAGAAGAACACTTTCCAGCTCCATCCATGTGAACATGAAGGATATAAAGTTTCCATCTTTCTTTATGGCTGCATAGTATTCCATGCTGTACATATACTACAATTTATTGATCCATTCGTGGATCGATGGGCACTTGGGCGTCTTTCATGACCTAGCAATTATGAATTGGACTGAAATAAATATTCTGATACAAATATTTTTGTTGTAATGTGATTTTTGGTCTTCTGGGTATATACCTAATAAAGGAATTGCAGGATCAAATGGCAGGTCTATTTTTAGTTCTCTAAGTGTTCTCCAGACATCTTTCCAAAAGGAAGGTATTAGTTTACATTCCCACCAGCAGTGTAGAAGTGTTCCCTTTTCTCCACATCCACGCCAGCATCTCTGGTTTTGAAATTTTGTGATATGGGCTAATCTTACTGGAGTTAGGTAATATCTCAAAGTAGTTTTGATTTGCATTTCTCTGATGATTAAGGATGGTGAGCATCTTTTCATATATCTGTAGGCCATGTGCCTATCTTGTTAAGAGAAATGTCTTTTCAAGTCCCTTGCCCACCCTGAGATGGGATCACTTGTTGTCTTCTTGCTAATACATTTGAGTGCTCTATGGATTCTGGTTATTAAACCTTTGCCTGAGACATAACCAGCAAATATCTTCTCCCATTCTTTGGGCTGTCTGTTTGCTTTACTCACTATGTTCTTGGAAGTGCAGAAGCTTTTTGCTTTGATGCAGTCCCAGTAGAGTATTTTAGATGTTGCTTCAATTGCCCAGAGGTTGGGGGGGGCTCCTCATAAAATATTTGCCCAGGCCAATTTCTTCAAGTGTTTTCCCTACACTTTCTTCTAGCATTTTTATAGTTTCATGTCTTAAGTTTAAATCTTTAACTTCCTCTTCTTCAACAAACTTTCATACTTTCAAAAAAAATAGAACATGTTTTCATTTGATTAGAAAATTCCATCTTTATCTGTCTCTCTTATATTATCAGGTATAATATTAATGGAAGGATGGATTAACTCATTTATGCATACTTTAAAAACTTACTTAAAATATCAGAAAACTTAAGTGAAAGAAGGTAAGACTATCCTGGCAAAGTAGATCCACTGTGTCTCAAAGACAGAATGTCACTGGTGAAGGAATGCGTGTAACTGGCACAGATATTGATCAGTACTAACAGCTAATGCTTAGTAAGATCCTTGCATGTGTTAACTAATTTAGTCTTAACTGTAACTCAGGAATATGCTTTTGATTTTCAATTTACAATTGAGGAAACTGAGACATAACCTTTCCCTGACTCCTCATAATGCTGGGATACAAAATTGGATAGTTTAGCTATCCCCTATGCTTAGTCAAGACGTGTGGAGTAAATGAATAAATGGATAAACAAATAACTTGTCTTTTTTCCAGTTCTGGGGAGAACATCGCAATTGGACCAAGTCTTTGTAGCAATTTGATTCCGTTGCTCTTCAGTAGAGTAATATTCTTTTAATTTCTCAGTTACTTCCTCATTATCAACTAGACACTTTGGGGAAACTGCATTCACTATTTCCAATCTCCCAGGTACAATTCAGTGCACTGAAAAGACAGTTTACTCAAATGAAAACCTTTCTAAGTGCTGGCATGGCAAGCTGGAGGCCTCAGTGCCATTTCCTGTACTGTCTACTGGTAGTTGGGGAGCAGTTGAGTCTCAGAGAGAATTTGCCTTATTACCAGTCTGATACCTAGTACTCCTAGCACTTCCTGCTAATATTGAAATAGATGCCAGGCACCACCAGTGCGTTTTAGATGAAAATCTTGCCCAGGAGCCAGTGACAGTTTGCCTGGCCCATATTTAGGGTCTGCAGCAGCAGTGGGCTGGATGGCACGGTGATCACTATCTGACACGAATTAACATTTACCGTAAGGGCGCAGGATTTACCACTTGAATGTGCACCTGAGTTTGTGCCTCTCATCTGGCACAGAAATGCTAATCATATCTCATACAGACAGCAATTTAAAACTCGATTTCTGTGTTCATGGAAATATGACATTTGATTCTTGGCTGATGCCGCCATTATGGGAGGTGCAGATCAACTTCTACATAAAAGTCAAGTAGTTCAAGCACTTAATTGTGAGATTTCTCATTGTCACAAAAGGCCTAGTCTCCCTTTGTATTGGTGCCTTCTCAGCTCATCATTACTCCTTTTAGCAGCCTTTGACATGAGCAGGCAGCTGTTTCTTCACCTAAGGACATAATATCTTGAAAGCTTTCCTTAGAAGAATCAGGAAAGATGTTAGGTTTATTTGTTTATTATCTTTAGGTGAAAATAGTTCACTGCGGGTGATTGAAAAAAGAGTTCCATTGAGTCTAAGCTCCTGTTTCTCTTGATCCTCAGAGTTTTGCAGCATTACCAACTTCAGCCTTGCTGAAGTTTTGAAAACATTTTGGTTGTCTCCCGTGGGTGTGAATTCCAAATTCTCAATTTGCTGGGTTGCTTCCGGGGCTAAAGGTTAAAGAGCCAAGTTGCATGCCTCCTTACTAATATTGCATACACCTCACAACCTTTTCAATAGTTTTTTTTCTATTTTTCTTTTTTTCTTTCTCATTTCCCTGGGTACAGATCTGAGAGAAAGATCAAATTTACCAAGCAATGTATTGAGTATCTATCACTGAGTTTCCAAAAGCCATGTATCACTCTGAAAGTTAATAAGCTCCTAGCATTTTTTTCTGTCTTAATTTTCTAATCATGTTCTCACTTATATGAGCATTAAGAATTTAAATGTCTATTTATACATAAATGGGGTCATCTGCTCTGACAATCTCATGTTAGTTGATTTGATCAAGAGGTGCTTGAACTTTCCTTATATTGAATTCTTCAGTGATTCTTTTCTGTGTTGTGGTAGCTCAGATAGTTTCATCTGGGATGAGTTATTCATGGGAAAGAAGGCTGATAAAACTGGATCCTGTCACCCCAATGCATACTTCTTGGAATAGTTTGTAGAGTAGGTGCATACAATGTAGTGTTCTGGTCTGTCACCTTGATGAATTCTTCTGATTATCTAGATATTCATGTTACAGTCATTTAGAAAAAATTCCTTTACGTTTTTTTTCACTTCTATATTTAGTCAGCTATTGACTATTTCATTAACCCTGTCCTTATGATCTTGAACTAGAACCATAAATTTCTTGAATAATTTGATGTAATACTTTTCTTTTCCTTAATATCTAGTTTAAAGTGCTTTTTCATTTTCAAGCAGTGCTATCCACTTTTCAAGAATTCTATTTGGCGCTTTTCTCTGTTGTATATGTTTTTAATTTTTATCATTACTTTTATGAGGAAGCAGAAGTGAAGAATTCCCACTGGTTTGGAAAACCTCTAATACATATCTTTTTGAAATATGTCAAAAGTTCAGATTGCTGTTTCAAAGCAAAAAGTCGAAAGAGTACTCATTAGTACCTAGAAAGTAAGCAAAGAAAAATATCGAGGTAAGGAATGGGGTAAAATGGAAATTACAAGTTTCATCTTTTGCAACTCTCAGCCATTCCTTCCCTTATTTCTTCAGAATCTCCATTGAATGGACTATCAAAGACTCATTTCCCTCTGATCGTCCTCACAATATCCTCCTTTCCTTTTGAACTTACCATCATTAATCCTAGCAGTACTATCACATCTTCCTGAGTCATTCTGTGGACATTTTCAAGGCTTATTTAACTCTCCCACTCCACTAGCTAAAGTGTCGAGAATGATAGCTTATCTCTTTACCTTGTTGTTGGTCTAGTTCTTTGTGCTTTTGTCTAAGTGTACAGTTTACATGTCTACCAAAACTGTTAAGCAAGAGGAAAAAAAGCAATCAAAAATCCATTTTCATTAGTTTGACATGTATGATAATGAAGAAGTGAGCCAAGCTATAGGCAAAGTAGAAAAGGGTCTATCTACCCTTCTTTAACATTAGACAGTGAGATAAGTAAGGCAGTGAGAGGGTAGAGATCTCTGTTTTAGACTATGACCTTTTCCTGGATTGGAGAATAACTCTTTTAAATGTGTTGCTATAGATTTTAGAATGATATTTGGATGAATATTTCCTTTAATAGTGCTTCTATGGCCCAACATAGAGGTTTTAAATTAGTAGTCTCTAAACCTTTTCAATTGTGAATCTTTATTAGTAAAAAATTTTGAATTACAGTCCTAGGGCACACATATATTTATGTGGATTATTCACATCTATTGCCTTTACTATAGTATATTCATTATAAGGCACAAAAAGTCAATATTAAAAACAAATTAGAACCCAGGCATGGTGACTCTGAGTACTTTGGAAGGCCAAAGCAGGAGGATTGCTTTAGACCAGGAATTCAAGACCAGCCTGAGCAAGAGCTAGACCCATCTCTACAAAACCATAGAAAATGTTAATCAGTTGATGAAAGTATTTTAAATTATATATAAAACCAGCACATTGTACCCCATAATTGCATTAATGTACACAGCTATGATTTAATAAAAACAATAGTAAAAAGGAAAATTAGCTAATTAACAGACTAAGGCAGGAGGATTGATTGAGCCCAGGAATTTGAGGTTGTTGTGAGCTATGATTATTCTACTGCACTCTACCTGGGTGACAAAGCAAGACCTTCTCTGTCTAAGAAAAAAAAGAGATATGAAAAGAATTTTAGCCCTAATTGTAATATTTTCCCCACATCCCAATGTATTATTTGAGTAACTGTGTTGCTCATGTACCAAATAATAGAGGCAATTGTTTTCAACTCCTCATCTTCCTACAATACATTGATGTAAGTCTTATCAATTTCATCTCATATTACCACTTATTTTCATCTTCCACCACTGTGGCTTTTGATTGGAACCTCATCAACTCTCTCCCAGACTCCCTTCTAGTCTAATCTCCTTGCTTCTTTTAGTTCTTTTCTCTATTTTTTTTTTTTAAATCCAGTGACCTGGGTGCTCTTTCCAATCTTCAGTACTCATCGTGGCTCTCCTCTGTTCAAGTCCTTCGCTGGCTCTGCAAGGCCTGCAGGATAGAGTTGAACCTCCCGAGCATAACACAGCTCTGTCCTTGCTCACCTTGCCAGCCACCCTCTTCTTTCCCACCTAAGTCTCTAACTATGTCAAATGGATTGCAGTTTTTTGAAGGCACCAACACCTTTCTTTCTTTTATTTTCACCTTTGTTCGTGATATTTTATCTACCAGAGGTGGCCTTTTCTTTCTGTCTACCTGGCAAACCTTAATATTCAGCTTAAATGTCACTTCTCTTAGAAGGTTCTTTTTAGGTTGCTTTAGAGAGTTAAGCACTTGTCTTTCTGTGTTCCATTAACACCTTATTTGTATCAAATTAGGGGATTTATTATAGTGCTTGAATAATTTCTTTCCATGCCTCTGAGTTCCAAAATAACAAAAATCTCAGCTCTTTTTGGTTTTGTTTTTGTTTTAAATAATCATTGTCTATTGCATATTGGACATTGAGCAAACACCTGATCCTCCTTAGTAAACAGAATGGATGCAATGAACAAGTGTGTAATTTTGGTGGTGGTGAAGGAAATCTTCACGTGTGTGGTCTTCAATAATCAAACAAATGCATTTAAACAACATATAAGGAAAAAATACTTCTTTGATTTTTCAATATTTTCTCACCAGCTTTGAGATCATTTTCAAAGTCTTACCTTTGAAATAATTAATAATGATGATAATAAATAACATTTATGCATGTTTATTATCTGGCATTGTGAGAAGCAACATAGTGCAATATCTAATTTTGTCCTCAAGTATCCCAGTGAAGCAATTACTGGTGTTCCCTTCACCTTGTGTATGAGTGAGTCAGTGACTTTTTGAAAGGTACAGGGTGACTCTTTCCAAGTAACTGAGAACAAGGAGTCATAGATGTAATGACTCTTAAATTGCAGGCTCTTAACTCAGATGTTCTGTTGCCTTCAAACCTTTTCCCAGAATATCTACCCTGACATTCAGTCTTCCATGTTAGGCTGGAACATTTCCCACGTTCTTATGATAGCTGGAAAGGAAATGTGTAATAAATGTGATGGTTTTATATAGTGTATGTCCCATAAAGTTTTTAAGATTCAGAAACTCTTTGGAAGCCTCCAGACCAGCCTGTTTATCTGTAAGTCAAATGATTTGTTTCTTCGCTGACTTGTTTGGCCTCACCGAGTTTTACTCCCATTAGCACCATCTCTTGTGTGACATTATCATCTGGCCTGGCTGAGGCACGCTCTCCTGCATGTGAAGTTTTTCATTTGTTTATAGTCGTTTTGGCGGATTCTTACTGCATCAACAACCTCAGCTGAAATTTGTACTAATTCCTTACTGCTTCATATTTCTTTGTGGATGCCATAATTAGATTGGCCTCATATGTGAGTAGGTAGACAGGGAGATAGTTTAAAAAATGTTTGTTTTGTATTATGTTAAAATGTTGCTTGCTAATTTTTTAATTAGAAAATTACAATCCATATGGTGTTCATTAGAAATACATATCTAAGATGGGGAGGGAAGTAAAACAGGGAGGATTGAGGTATATCCAGAAAATTTAAAAAGTGAAAAAGGTCTATCAGTTTACTCAACTCACAGAATTCACAGGTATTACAGCATTTGGAATAGATCATTACTTGATAAAGGAGGTAAGTGATTGCTTCAGTAAGTAACCCAAAAGCATCTCTGCTTTTCCCAATGTGAAAATAAATAAGACTCTTTTTAATAGGAATTATCAACAATATGAAAAGCATATTGAGAGAAAACTGGGTTTCATTTGTTATAGGAATTATTTTAAGGTCCTTTTGGAAATATCAGCTATTTATGATTCTTTTATCATTTTTTCTATTCAATAATATTTATTACACTTTGCCATACACATACACTGTGCTAGTATCCACAAAGTAAATTAAATAGATTTCTGTCCAGTAGGATCACAACTACTGCAAGAGAGATTGTTGAAAAGATGCCCCAAATGGGAATAGTTAGATATCCAACTGAAAAACCTGAAAACATAATTATGTGGGTAATTGCTGATTACCATGCATTGATATTTTTCTTAGTATCAGAGAGAAGATGAGTGACCATATTGTCATGAAGACATCAATGGAAAGTTACTATCTGCACTATTTTCCCATTTAACTGGGAAAAGCTTTCTGGGGAAAAAAGTTTTTAAAAAGATCCTGCACACAAATGGAGGAAGATAGACATAGAGTAAAAGACAAACAAACAAATAAAAAAAAAATAGAGTTAGTAAAGAGGAAACTTGAAAGGATCTCATCTAGTCCAGATTTGTGCCTATGACCATAAATGTATACCTTGCCTCGACCGACCTCCCAAACCCCAGATTTGCATCACTCTTGCTTGTCATCTCCACTTAGGCATCTGAGTGCTCTCAAATACACATGTTCAAGAGAATATGCTTGCTGCTGCCCATTCCCCATCCCCCAACCTGTGATGTTCCTCTTGGTAAATGGCACCATCATCCACCCAATTGTTAGTCTTCTGGACAGACTCTGACTCCCACATCCAGATCCATCTACTTTTTCTCCTGCTGTGCTACTACCCTCCCTAACCCAGACTTTTCCCACAGTCTGCAGCCCTTCAGCGGTCAGCCTTTTGTTTGCCAACTTAGATGGTAGTCTGTCTCTACTTAAAATGATCCAGTGGCTTCCAATGTCCACTAAAGTGGAACTCAATAAGACCTCAAGGAACATGATGTGGTTCCTTATCTGATTCTTCTTCTATCTCATTTCTTTATCATCTTCCCCTTATAATCCTTCCTCAGATACCACATTTTTTCATTTTTAACCCCGACTTTAAACATTTCTTGCTTTAAACTCTTGCACGTAGCTGTTGCCTACACCTTAATTCTTTCTTCTACTTTTCACCTGGCTACCTCCTTCTAGTCATTCCAGTGTCACCTTTTCAAAGAGAGAGATCATTTCCTCATCAGGACCTGATCTGACCATCCAGTCTAAAGTCATCCTTCTTATCCCTGAAGTCATTTTCTATACCATCAACTTGTTTTATTTACTCCATAATACTTGAACTATCTGAAATCACTGGATTAATCTATCAGTTTATTAGTTCACTGTGTGCCCCCCACTAGTCTGCAAGCCACCAGGGCAAAGGGTTCTTCAGCAACTTACTCACCTCTGTGGCAACCATGTTGAGAATATCCCCTAGGCCATGCTAAAGCCTTGATAAATGGTTTAGCCTTGATAAATGGTTGTCAGATAAATAAAAGAGCAACTCCTAGAATAATTGACTTTCTAGGAGTTAGGAGAGGAAAAGCAGCTTAGTAAACTTGATTTCCAAGGACGCACAGTTGTAAATCATGGAAATAAATACCTGAGACCATCTGTGCATCAATGAGGTTAAGTGTCCACATTCATTTATTGAAAAGATTTATGACAATCAAAGGAATTGACATAATCAAGTCTGATCTAAGTAGTATTGGTAAAAGACAAGTTGATCTATTTTGTTATGCATATTTCAAAATAAGGATAGAGCTGCTGAATTCCTGCTTGGATTTTTCTGCTTTACTGTGCAACTTATAAAAACAAGTGAAGCCATAGGGTGGCCCATTCCTTAGCCAGAGGACTAACTTACCATTACCCGTGTAAGCAGTGTCTCAAGTTCCACTGTCTTTGAAATTACCCCAGAGATGAGAGATGAGAGCACAAAACTAAACGTAAAGTAAGTCTACTACAGCTGGAGATCATTAACAGCAAAATCCAGGGATGTGGGAGGGAGCAGTGGGGAGCTAGTTACCTCAACTGGAGAAGCCACGTGGAAGTTGAAAACACACTGAATCCTAATCTACAAATAATGCCAACAATGATTGTCAATGTTATTCTTTCCATCTCCATGCTTTACAAAGCTTCCCATTGATTATTTCACTTATTGCAATAGTTTCATGTGTGTCTGCAGATTGGAAACTATCAGGCAAAAGAGTGGGTACCTCTGGATTCAGATGTGAGGCTTAAAAAAAATCTCTGAAACTGAAGCCACTAAGCATTAAGATACAGTGGCAAAGTGAGCCCTCAGCAGACATAACTGAGGCTCCTGGAAATGATTTCTAAGTGTTTTACTGCCAGGACTAAGATGTATCCTAAATTTTATCAATACTAGAATGTTTTATGATTTTCTTCTGGGAAATATTAGGCTAAAACACAACTAAAATGAGATAAGATACAACCAAAGTCACATAGTAAGTCTTCTAAGAGGATATGTTCAGGCAGAATGTCCCTGTGTGGGGCAGGATGTGGAAAAAGTGGGAGGTGGGTAAGTGAACATGTCGGACTGCTAGTTTTCCTCTGAAACAGATACAGGTCAGGACTAGGACCAGTGGCTAATCTCTCCATGCAACCTCACTGTTGCCGTAAGGGTCTCACAGAAAAGCAATGTCGTGGAGAATAAGCACGCTTATTTAAATTGTGTTTTAAATAAAGGTGACCATCTGCTCACTCAGGCAAAATGGCGAGCTTCTTTATTTGTAGTTGGTTTATATAGGGAATTTTGTGCATGAGCACAATGCAGCAATGACCTCATTGATCCAATTAAACATCATGTGACTACCTCATGATTAGCTTCTAATAATCCACTCAACACACACCTTTTGACATAACCCTTTCAACATAACCCAGTCTTAATGGAGAACATGTTGTTAGCCATTACTTCTTTGTTCTTCTCTGATGAAGCCTGAGGCTAGGGAGGAAGAAGGTAGATTGAATACCTGCCCTTGCTGACCTTGTCGTTTGGAGGCTGTTACTTTGAATCTTTAAGCAGGGCATAAAGAAACTTCTTGGGCATACAGGAATTTGTGTGCAAACCTCTGCTTCCATGTAGACCTTAAGTCAGTGAGTTTTTGCTGGAGCCTTTTATAAGGAATTCTCAGGTTAGACTTCTCAAAAGTCTTTCATGAGCCCGAGTTTCATCTCTGCCATTAGATACGTGTATGCATTGGGTAAATTCCTCTTCTCTTGAGGTCCCTGAACACATTTCCATTCCCAGACCTGTCAGCAAGTGACCTTCCTCACTTACTACAGATCAGGAAAGGTTACTGATGGGTATCTGGCCAGTTTTCCAAAGGGCTTTTTTATTGGCCTTATGAAGTCAACCTTAATTCCTTAACACAGTCTGGAAATGCTATTCCAGCTAAAGCCTTGGTCATGTTAGGCTCACAACCAATCTGGCCACATGGGATTCTGCCTCAGTTTCTTACAAGTATGCTTGCACAAAGTCTTTTCACTGCTCTCTCTCAAATGGCTTTTTTGGCCAGAGGCATATAGGCGTTTTGCCTATAATTCACCTTTTAAAAAAACCAACTTTTTGATTCATTGATCTGTTGTATAATTCTTTTCTTTTCAATTTCATTTAATTCTGCTCTAATTTTTATTATTTCTTTTCTTCTGCTGGGTTTGGGCTTAAAATGTTCTTCCTTTTCCAGTTGCTTGAGGTGTTCCATTAAGTTGTTGTTTTCCTCTCTATTCTCTTGAGGAAGGTTTGCAATGTTATAAATTTTCCTCTTAGGACTGCCTTTGGAGTATCCCAGAGGTTCTGGTAGTTTGTATCTTCATTATAATTTTGTTCCAAAAATTTGGAAATTTCTTTCTTAATCTCATCTATGACCCAGCTATCATTTAGCATATTATTTAGTTTCCATGTCTTTGTGTAAATTTGTAGATTCCTGTTGTTCCTGAATTCAACTATTATTCCATGATAGTCTGAGAAGATACAATGAATAATTTCTATTTTTGAAATTTGCTGAAGTTAGCCTTGTGACCTAAGATGTGATCAGTTTTGGAGGATGTTCCATGTGCTGATGAGAAAAATGTGTATTCACTTTTCTTAGGATGAAATGTTCTTTAGATGTCTGCTAAATCAAATTGTTGAATGGTTAATTTTAAGTCTAAAATCTCTTTGCTTAGTTTCTTATTGGATGATCTATCCAACACAGCTAAAGGGGTGTTAAAATCTCTGGCTATTATAGTGCTGAAGGAAATCATGTCAGTTAGAGTCTCTCTTATAAATTGAGAAGCATTTTGGTTGGGTGCATAAATATTAGTAATTGAAATCTCATCATGTTGAGTGTTTCCCTTAACAAATATGAAGTGACCATCCTTATCTTTCCTAACTTTTGTTGGCTTAAAGCCTATTGTACCTGCAAATAAAATTGCAACACTTGCTTTTTTCTTATTGCCATTGGCCTGAATTATAAATGACCATCCCTTCACCCTGAGTCCATATATATCTTTTAAGGTAAGATGAGATTCTTGTGTCCAGCAGATATGGGGCCTGAGTTTTTGTATCCAGTCAGTCAACTGGTGACTCTTTAGAGGGCAATTTAAGTCATTCACATTAATTGAGAGCAGTGATAAGCCTGGTAATATTTTGGGTGTTGAACTTTTTGGAAGTCTAGTGGACATTATTAATCCTTTCCCCACTGGGGAAGTTGGGATTTGATCAAAAATTTCTGATTGAGTTTACTTTGGTGGTAAAGCATTGTGCTGGTTATTGTGAAGGATGAGTCTGAGAGTATCCTGGTTTGGTTATGGCAATGTTCTTCAGCATGTGAATGTCATTAAAGTATTTAATTTCTCCATCATAAATGAAACTCAGTTTAGCTGTATAAATGATCCTGGGTTAAAAATTGCTTTGTTTTAGGAGGTTGAAGGTAGATGACCAACCTCTTCTGTCTTGAAAAGTTTCAGCAGAGAGATCTGCAGTCATTCTAATAGTCTTCCCTTGTAAGTTATGGTTTTCTAATCTCTGGCTGCTTTCAGTATTTTCTCCTTCATATTAACTTTGGCAAAGTTAATAATAATATGTCTGGGAGACACATTATTTGGGTTGAGTTGTGCTGGTGTTCTGAAACTGTCTGCTATCTGAATTTCAAAATCTCTTGAGATGTTTAGGAATTTCTCCTCGATTATCTCTTGGAGTAGAGCATCTGGACCTTTTGAAGCAACTTTTTCACCTTCAGAAATTTCTATAAGGCAAATATTACTTTTCCTGGAATTATCCCAGCACTTTCTGAGAGAATGATCCATTTTTGCTCTCCACTTCTCTTCCTCTTTGAGTGTTTGGGAGCATTCAAAATCTTTGTCTTAGAAGTCAGAAATCCTTTCTTCTCCCTGGTCCAGTCTGTTACGGAGGGATTTTATTGTATTTCTCATACCTTCAAAGGTTGCAACTTCTTTTCTCCATGAGTCAAAATCTTTGGTGATTTTGTCTTTGAATTCATTGAATTCTTGAGACAACTTTTGAATTATTCCTAGAATTTTTAATTCCAACTTTACTTCCATTTTGTTAATCTTATTTGCCATCCAAATTCTAAACTCAATTTCTGACATCTCAGCCATTATTTTATGAATGGGATCCTCTGGTGTAGCTGCTTTGGCATTCCTTGCGGGAGTTGATATGCTCTGATTATTCATGTTGCCAGGGTATTTCCACTGATTCTGCCTCATGATTGTTTTTCACCATTTGGCTAGATGAGTAGGTAAGGTGAAATTGGATTGGGGGTTTCTGGGGTTATGGTTAACCAGCCTTTTGCCAAAGAGCTAGGACTGGTGAACTGCAGCTTTTCTCCTACAGCTTTGCAAAGAACCTGTACAGCACTACAGCCTAAGACTCTGGAGACCTGCTTGGTGCAGTGGGGCTAGGTGGCTTTGTCTTGTATTCAGCTGATCTCTGTCCAATCCTAGTAAATCAGTGACTCTGGGTTGAAGTCTCAGCTGAAATTTATTTCCTTGAAGTCGCAGCTTGGCTCAGCAGAGAAGATGTACAATGATCTATATCTTCTCTCAGCTCAGGTCCCACTCTTCAGCTTTGTTGAGTTATTTCTGGCCATTATTTCTCCCTCTGTACTGGAGCTTCTATTGAACACTGGCTTTAGTAAGTCATCATCCCCCTGCCCCCTTATTCTTGTTGAATGTGAAAATTGGAGTTAGGGAAAATAGCCAGCCTAAGGATTTAGCAAAACACAAGATATGTTGAAAAAAATGAATAAATACACAAACAAAAAAGCAACCAGATGCACAGGCACACAGATGTATAAGCAGACAGTCAAAATCAAATAAACAAAGAAACAGACAAAAAAAAAATCCAAAAAAGAGAAAAAAAACTGAAATAGCCTTATGTAAGCACTCTCAGCAACCATAAGAAGGGAAGAAGAGAAAAAAATAGTATTAAGAACATTTTTAAAAAAAATTTTAACAATAACTTCTACATGAAAGAAAAGGAAGAGATACAAAAAAGCAAAAAGAACAGTCAAAGAAAAAAGAAAAAAAAAGGCACCACCAACAAAAATACTATTCATATATACAAACATATATATACAGTACTATTCATATATATACAAACATACTAGTATATGTATGCCCTAGGGATAAACTTTAGTAGGAATATATTTATGTTGCAATATACTTTCTGGACACCAGGTGGGGCCATGAGTGGTTCCTAGGCTTGCTTATACCTGATTCCTGGCTTACACTGTTCTTGGTGGTTGCCTGGCTACCTACTTGGCGCTTAAACTCTGCTGAACTTTTGATTCCAGTGATCTCAAAAAATCTTTACGGGCAGGTTTCACAAATTCTCCCTGCAACAGTTACCATGAAGTGTGGGATATCCTGGGCCTGCTTGGGGTGCAGGATGGCCGCCTGCAGGTCAGACTAAAATTGCCACACTTGGCCCACACGAAAAGGGACCTGTGGCAGTCGCCATTTCCCAAATTTCAAAACATGTCTCCTTCCTTAGATGGGGTCATTCCCATAAGTGCCTCTCCTACCACCTAGTCCCGGTGGTGCCACTCCAGATGGCACCCCTATTTGGCCTCCAAATTCTGCTCAGGAGTCCACACTTCACCAATATTTCCACACAACACCTAGTTTCCCCATGAACTGGGAATCATAATCCTCAGAGTGGGAGTGGGGGGCTGGTTGCCACCACCACTTAGCAGGAGCACATAAATTTTCCTGGCAGTCTCCACAGCTCCAGATTACACTCCAAGTCCAGAAATCCACCACTTCTCTGCACACCCCAACTACCTGTCCATACCAATATTTCACCTGGAAATGATCTAGCCCACTCGCTCTCACCTCTTATTCCAGGAGAAATAAGCTAAACATCTACCCCATCTGCCATTATTCTCCACCTCATGTTTTTATATTTGGTTAGTAAAAGATTTGTCTTAAGAAGAACTCAAAAAGTAATGCCTGGGAGAAAAAAAAAAGTTAATGCCTGGGTGTGTTGGCTCACACCTATAATCCTAGCCCTCTGGGAGGCCAAGAAAGGTGGATTGCTTGAGCTCAGTAGTTCCAGATAAGTCTGAGCAAGAGCAAGACCCTGTTTCTACTAAAAATAGAAAAACTAGCCAGGAAACATAGAAAAAGTAGCCAGGCATCGTGGCAGGGGCCTGTAGTCCTGGCTATTTGGGAGGCTGAGGTAAAAGGATCTGAAGCTGAAGAGTTTAAGGTTGTTGTGTGTTACAATGATGCCATGGCCATCTACTCAGGGCAATAGGGTGAGACTCTGTCACAGAAAAGAAAAAATTCTGAACTCTATTGCACTATTTATCAGATTCTGCTGTGATTACTGAAGTGAGGATTAAGCCACTTTCTATAGCATCAAAAGAGCCACATAGGCTTCAGCAAAGACAACAGACAGAGAACTTAGGCAAATTAAAGTAAGCATGTGGCCTCAGAAAATGCTGAGTGCAGTATGATTGTACTGAGTCTAAAATACAAACTGAGCCTTGCTAGCAACCTTACAGCTGTGAGAATTCAGCAAGCGTCTATGGTCTCAGGTAATAAATCTGTCAGGTGCTCCTTGTGGAACGTGGAATGCAGGCTATCTGGAAAGCTTGGTAGATGACAGAAGCCTGCAGGGCCTTTAGAAGGCAGGCACAGTAGAAAAGGTTTCATCTATTTAAATGCTACTCCAACGTGTACATTAGAATCATGTGTGTAGAACTCAGAAAAGCACTGGCAATCTCTGGAGAAAACTATATTTTCAGTATTTCCTTGCTTGGAAACAATTATATTTTCTCATAAGTGATGTGACATTTGGTGATGTAATTACTGAGTAACAAAAGACAGGAATGTGGCAAAAATTAGGATTTGCCTATGGAGCTTGAGGCACTCACTGCAGATATTATCATTAATAGATACTGGTCTATGTGAGGAACTTCCATGGCGTGTAGAGCTGTGCTGAGACAAGTTACATCTAATCTGCTCCTTGTGATTCCTTATAACCTTGGTTGAACAAATCTGAAACTTAATTGAATGAAGAGTGAGTACTCAGTTAGCTGTGAGTGGGTGGGTTTTCTTTCTACCAAATGAGACAACAGAAATACTCATGAGAAGCAGTGCTGGTCACAAAACCCAGGAAAAGATTCTTAGAGGAATTTCAAACTGACAGAAAAATAACATTGGCTGTATCTTGCCTGGTTCTTCCAACAAAGAGTATGTGGCTTCAATTTAAATCCAGAAATACCTGGGGTATACTTCAAGTTTGGTTCTACATAATCACAATTAAGCTAATATTGCAAAACCCAAGTCACATAAAAATTTTTTTTTGCACTCCAGTTATGTTTACTGGAATATAAAAATTATGTTTACACTATAGTCTATTAATTGTGTGATAACATTACCTCTAAAAAAAATGGACATGCCTCAGTTAAAAAGTACTTTATTGCTAAAAAAAAAAAAAAAAAAAAATGCTAACTATCCCCGAACCTTCAGTGAGTCACGATCTTTTTGCTAGTAGTCTTGCCTTCATGTTGACAGCTGCTGACTGATCAGGGTGATGGTCACTGAAGGAGGAAATAGCTGCAGCAATTTTTAAAAATGAGAGAACTATGAAGGGTGCTACATTTATTGATTCTTCCTTTCAGGAGAGATTTCTTGGTAACATGTAAGTTATTTGACAACATTCCGACCACAGTAGAACTTTGATCAAAATTATAGTTCATCTTCTCCAATCCTGCCACTGTTTCATCAACTAATTTTATGTAATATTTTAAACCTCTTGTTGGTATTTCAACAAAGTTCATAGCACTTTTACTAGGAGGGGATTGAGTCTCAAGAAACCAATTTCTTGGCTTATCCACGAGAAGCAGCTTTTTATCTGTTAAAGTTACTTGGTCACATCTTCAGACTCCACTTCTAATCTCAGTTCTCTTGCTATTTTCATTACATCTGCAGTTAATTCCTCCACTAAAGTCTTGAGCATCTTAATGACATACAGGAAAGTTGGAATCAGCTTTTTCCAAACTCCTGTTAATGTTGATGTTTCGACATCTTCCCATGAATCACCAATGTTTTTATTGACATCCAGAATGGTACATGCTTTCCAGAAGAGGATGGATTTGCTTTGCTCAAAACAATCACAGGAATCACTATCTATGGCAACTGTAGCCATACAAAATGTGTTTATTAAACAGTACATCTTAAAAGTCAAAATTACTCCTTGATACCTGGCCTGAGGTAACTAATACTATGAAAACAGTATTAATATTGTACATCTCCACCAGAGTTTGTAGGTGATGAGGTACATTGTGAAAAAGCAGTGATACTTTGACCTAAATAGTTTTTTTTTTCACTGAGAATTAGGTCTTAATAGTAGGCTTACAACATTCAGTATACCACTCTGCAAGCAGATTTGCTATAATCCAGTATTTGTTTGTTTTTTGTTGTTCTATTGACAGAGCCCAGGCAGAGTAGATTTGACATAATTCTTAAGGGCTCTGGGATTTTCAGAATGGAAAATGAGCATTGGCTTCAACTTTTTCCCAATGTGAGTTTGTTTTGTCTGTGCTGAAAATCTCTTTAGTGTAACCACCTTTGTAAATGACCTCAGCTGGATATTCTGGATAACTTGTGGTAAATTCTATATCAGCTTTAAATGTCAAGACTCAAACTCTGTTGGTTTCAAACTTTTCTTCTGCACCTTCCTCACCTCTCTCAGTCTTCATAAAATTAAAGAGAGTTGGGCTTTGCTTTGGACTGGGCTCTGACTTGAGAAAATGTTGTGTTTTTTTGAGCTTCTATCCAGATCACTAAAATTTCTCCATAGGAGCAATATCACCCATGTGTTCACTAAAGTGGCACTTTCTATCTGCCTTAAGAACATTCCCTTAATATTTACAACTTGATTGTCTGTTAAGACAGCTCCTGTCCTATGATGGTTTCTGACATATTTTCCTCACTAAGGTTCATCATTTCCAATTTTTTTTTTTTTAAGACAGAATCTCACTTTGTCCTCTTTGGTAGAGTTCTCTGTCACAGCTCACAGCAACTTCCACCTCTTGGGCTTAGGCAATTCTATTGCCTCAGCCTCCCAAGTAGATGGGACTACAGGCGCCCAATGTAACACCCAGGTATTTTTTTGTTGCAGTTTGTCTGAGACTGGGTTGGACCCTGCCACCCTTGGTATATGGGGCCGGCATCCTACCCACTGAGCCACAGGCACTACACCATTTCCAATTTTTGGTTTAAAGCAACTCTTTCTTTCTCTTAAATATGCAAAGGCCATTGTAGGATTATTCATTGATCTAATTTCAATACTGTCGTGAAATAAGGAGGCTGAAGGGGAGGGAGCGAGATGGGGAATGGTGGTTGGTAGAGCAGTCAGAAAATATCCCACATTATCCATTAAATTCACTGTCTTATACAGGCATGACACTTTGTGCCCCCCAAACAATCACAATAGTAACACCAAATTTTACTGTTCATAGGTCACCATAACAGACATAATAGTAATGAAAATGCTTGAAACAGTGTGAGAATTACCAGAATATGACACAGACACATGAAGTGAGCAAATGCTGCTGGAAAAATGGCACTTCCAGGCTTGCTGGAAGCAAGGTTGCCACAAACCATCACAAGGCAGTGCCTGCAAAATGCAATAAAGCAGAGTGCAGTCAAATGATGTATCCATCTGTGCCTTTAAACTGTGATATTTTCAGGTCTTATAGATATTTATTGTTATTGAATAATAATTGCTTCCAGAAAAAGTGTTGGCTATTGAAATACATTTTTCAAGAAGGCACATCCTCCTCCATACCCTCCAATGTCATGAGCACATGTTCCTTGAAGAGTTCACCTTAGCACCCAGCAGAGCATTGTGTGGTCTCCTCATGAACATACAGCTAAAACCATGGATTCATTAGATAGCTTATTCTGTCTCTGAGTTGCCAGAGAAGAATGTTTTATTTTTAAAGTAATATTTTGGTGTAATAAAAAATAAGATAGAGAAAAAGAAATAGTTGACATTGTAATTACTTACAGCTCAGACTGATGCTTAGGGGAAAGTTTCCAAATTACATTGGGATATCATGGATATAGAAAGTGAACAGCGTATTTATTCATCTGACTTTTAAAAAAGTTTGGCTTGTATTAGTGCTTTCCCAACATCCCTGCCTCTTAGTATCTTGTTACACAATATGCATTTTAATCAATGTGAGATATCACATAAATATAATACATTGCAAACATCTAAGTGCTCAGGCTGTATCTGCCACACTTGACTGCACTAACTCTGTGCACCATTCAACAATCAATGATGTATATTCTCCTATTTTTACAGATAAGTTATCTGATGCCCACAAAAAGAAGGTGAATTCTTCACTGTACTGCTCACTAACAGGTATAGTCCTAGCATGAAAACCA